>OX596076.1:11004901-11129901 GCA_951394005.1 Protophormia terraenovae | reverse complement strand
AAATTAAAAAAAATTCTTTAGCCTACTTTTGGGTGTTTTTTTTTTTTTTTTTTGTTTACCTTAAAATACCTTTTTATCACAATTTTTAACATTAAATAAACATTTATTTTTAAATATTTGCTTTATAAAAATTTAAAAGAAAAGGTTTGCAATTATTGTTTGGTAAAAATAAAATGCCTCTAGCTCTAACCCTTAACAAAACATTTTATATTTTCTTTTTTAATGTTTTCATATAAAAGAAAAAAAATACCTTTTGTTCCTGTTTCTTATAAAATTATCAGCCATTATTTCCAAAACACATAAAAAACTTACCTAAAAAGAGAAAGAAAAATAAGAAATTATTTTTTTATTCAATAATATTTAATGTAAAAAGCTTAAGAAAAATTCAATATTAACTATAATAATAGAGATTATTGTTATGTGAGAGAAAGAACCCTTACTCGGATTCAAATACATAAATTTAAATTATTTTGTTAAATCTTATTCATTAAAGTGTTTTTTTATTGTTGTTAAACAAAATGTCCCTTTCCCCCCTTTCTTGTTTAGCTTTTGCTATTCTTTAACAATTTGAATAACAAACACCATTATGTATTTAGATTTAATAACCAGAAAACTCTGCATCCTTAGAGAAATGGAAAGAAAATTTACATAATATTTTCATATGGTTTTCTATTCCCCTGGAAATATAATAAAAATATAAAAAAAAAGTGACAAAAGGTTTTGAATCTTCTATAAGGAAAGAAAAAAAAAAAAAAGAAAACCGGAACAATTTTTACAATTATGCATAAATAAAGACTCCTTAAGGCTAAATGCCCTTTTAAAACAACCCACATTTTAAAACCCTCCAACACTCAAACATAAACACTGTGTTATACAACCTACCAACACTACTTAACTCTTCTTTTTATTATTTTTTCTAAAAATGAAAATGTCTTTAGCTTAAATATGAGTTGTAACTGGATAGACAGACAGCTTGCACACAAATTAAAATCACATTAAATTTGCATATTTTTAAGCGTTTACAAAATATTCTTATTGCCTGCCACACACACGTTTACATACTTGACTTTTTTAAGCAGAGACACGTTTTTTTACCTCCTGCTTTTTAAACCAAAATATCAAAAAACATAAAAACAAACTTGCGGTTTAGTTTTAGCAAATTTTATAAGTTTGTTTTTCAGGGGAGAGGGAAGTTAGTAAAAGTAGTATTACAACCAGGAAATTTTGCATTTGCCGCAAAGTGTTTATGAATATTTGATTGCACTGTTTTGTCTAAGAAGTTTTTGGGAAATTTAATTAAAAGAACAGATTTGGGAAATCTAACACGAAAAAAAACTGAAAATATCAACCCTAATATAAAGCAAAATAAATGTAATAAACAAAAACCAAATAAGAAGAAATTTTGAAGAAGAAAAAAACATAAAAAACAGTATAAGACCTTTTGCACTTAGTATAAAACTTTCAATACAGAGCATAAGATTATAAAAAATAAGTATAAAACTTTTAAGTCTTAGTATAAGAACTTTTTAGTCTTAGTATAAGACTTTTTAGTTTTAGTATAAGACTTTTTAATCTTAGAATAAGACTTTTAAGTCTTAGTATAAGACTCTTAAGTCCTAGTATAAGACTTTTAGGTCTTAATATAAGATTTTTAAGTCTTAGTATAAGACTTTTAAGTCTCATACTTATACTAAGACTATACTAGGACTTAAGGTATAAGACTTTCAGTCTTAGTATACGACTTTTAAGTCTAAGTATACGACTTTTAAGTCTAAGTATACGACTTTTAAGTCTTAGTATAAGACTTTTAAGTTCTAGTATAAGACTTTTAAGTTTTAGTATAAGACTTTCAAGGCTTGTATAAGACTCTTTAAGACTTTTAAGTCCTGTATAAGACTTTTAAGTCCTGTATAAGACTTTTAAGTCCTGTATAAGACTTTTAAGTCCTGTATAAGACTTTTAAGTCCTAGTATAAGACTTTTAAGTCCTGTATAAGACCTTCAAGTCCTAGTATAAGACTTTCAAGTCTTAGTATAAGACTTTTAAGTCTTGTATAAGACTTTTAGGACTTAGTATAAGACTTTTCTTAATATAAGACTTTCAATTTTTAATATAAGACTTTTAATTCTTAGTAGAAGACTTTTAAGTCTTAGTATAAGACTTTTTAGTCTTAATATAAGACGTTTGAGTATTAGTGTAAGAGTTTACCTGTAGCTTCGACTATAGTTTAGTCTCTAGTCTGTACTATAGTTTAGTCAATAGTCTGGACTATAATTTATTCTGTAGTATGGGCTATAGTTTAGTCTATAGTCTGGAAAATAATTTAGACTATAGTTTAGTCTGTAGTTTGAGCTATAGTCTATAGTCTTGTCTATAACTTGGACTATAGTTTAGTCTATAGTCGGGACTATATTTTAGTATATAGTTTGGTCTATAGTCTGAACTATAATTCGGGCTATAGTTTAGAATAAAGTCTGAACTACAGTTTAGTCTCTAGTCTGGGCTATAGTTTAATCCATAGTCTGGACTAAAGTTTAGTCTATAGTCTGGACTATGGTTTAGGCTATATTCTGGACTATAGTTAATTCTTTATTCTAGACTATAGTTTAGTATGTAGTCTGGACTATAGTTCATAGTCTGGGTTATAGTTTAGTCTATAGCCGGAACTATAATCTTGACTATAGTAAAGTCTCTAGCTTGGACTCTAGTTTAGTCCATAGTCTGGACTATAGTTTGGTGTATTGTATTGACTATTGTTTAGTCTCTAATCTGGACAATAGTTTAGTCCATAGCCTAGACAATAGTTTTGTCTGTATTTTTGACTATAATTTGGACTACTGTTTGCTTGTAGTCTGGGCTGTAGTTTTGTTTATAATCTAGACTATAATTTGGACTTTAGTTTAGTCTTAAGTCTGAAAGATAGTATAGTCTATAGTTTGGACTATAGTTCAGTGTATAGTATATTCTACCGTGTGGACTATAGTTTAGTCTGTTCTCTGGACTATCGTTTAGTCTGTAGTCCGGACTATAGGTTAGTCTATAATTTTGACTATATTTTATTCTGGAGTCTGGGCTATGATTTTGACTATAGTTTGGACTAAAGTCTAGTCTATAGACTGGACTATAGTGTAGTCTATAGTCTTGACTATAGTTTAGTTTGTAGTCCGGACTATAGTTTAGTCTACAATCTTTACTATATTTTATTCTATATTCTGGACTATAGTTGAGTCCATAGTCTGAAATATAGTCTTGTTTTTAATTTGGATTTTATGACAGTCTATGGTATTGACTATAGTGTGATGTATAGTGTGGAGTACATACTCTATAGCTTTGCCTAAAGTGCCTTCGTACTATCTCTACACAAAAATCTAAAATTCTCATTTCATTATCTTCGTTAACGTTACTACTCCAATCATCCATAGATTTTTCCAAACACCATATTAACTATAACCTACCATAAAGTAAAAACGATACATTCTATCACCTGCATATTCTTATACAATCATTTTTATAGCAAACACATGAAATACACTTTTTTTTGTCATCATTTTATTAGTGGTAATGAACTAGGGCTGGTGAAGTTTCGCCGAAAAAACATAATAACAAAGAGAATAAATACCATAAAAAGGGAACTTACATATTACACAAACCGCAGCATATGTTTAGGCGCAACTAACTAAAAACCAAATTACTGGCATACAAAAATCGTGAGTTCCTCCTGTGCTGTTGTTTAGACAAAAACATTATCACAACACAGCAAATAAATGGTGAGATAATGGCAAATGCTTGAATACAACTAAACAAACTGAATAGAAAATAAACAAAAAATTGGGGAAGAGAATGAAAAAAAGAAAAACATCCTGGCAAAAAAGTGCATGAATGAATGCTTTTTACCGCAATGCTGGTCGCGTTCTGTTTTTTCCCACCTGCCTTTGTTCCTATTTTTTTCTTTTTTATTTGTTCATCTGTGTGTTTTTTTCTTTTTTTTTTTCTAAACGACTATAGTTAGGTAGTTTTCATTAGGTGCGCAATACATTTGTGGTTGAATTGGTATCTGTGTGCTTTAACAAATTTTCCATTCTCTTTTTCCGTGTAGTGAAGCACTCTAAAGAAAATCTAATGCCTGAATAGTCTATAAAGTTGCATCATTTAAAAGCATTTTAGCGGTGTATTCAATATGAAGGTACAAGAGAAAAAAAGTGGCTTAAAATTGCTGTTGAAGTTCATATATCAAGTTTAAAGCGCCTAAAGATCTACTTCACTTTTTAATTAAAAACAACAAAGAACACGCCGAGACACTGGGAGTGAATGAATAAATAAACTATTGAAATTGAAGAAGGCTATGGAATGAAATAATAAGAGGTAGATAGATATCTTGCAGAGAAAATAAGCAGGATAATTAAAGAAAAATATTGAAGAGACAAAAATTATTTGCTTTCAAGTTTAGGATATTTATTTAAATATATTTTGTGGTATAAGTACTACAAGATTATTTAGACTTTTAGAATAAATGTAGATTAAATTAAAGGCACAAAAATGGATTAAAATAAAATGTTTACTATCGGCCATATTAAAGAAAAGTAGTACGATAGTTCAGACTATAGACTAAGCTATAGTACAGACTATAGAATAAACTATAGTCCAGGCTTTATAATAAACTATAGTCCAGACTATAGACCAAACCATAGCTCAGACTATGGACTAAACTATAGTCCGGACTATAGACAAAACTCCAGACTATAGACTAAACTGTAATCTAGACTGTAGCCTAAACAATAGTCCAGACTATAAACTAAACTATAGTCCAGACTATAGACTAAACTAAAATTCATATTATAGACTAAACTATAGTACAGACTATAGAGTAAACTATAGTCCAGACTATAGACTAAGCTATAATCCAGACTATAGACTAAATAATAGTACAGAGTATAGACTAAACTATAGTACAGACTATAGAGTAAACTATAGTCCAGACTATAGACTAAACTATAGTCAAGACTATAGACTAAACTATAGTGCAGACTAGAGACTAAATAATAGTCCAGACTATAGACTAAACTATAGTACAGAGTATAGACTAAACTATAGTCCAGACTATAGACTAAACTAAAGTTCATACTATAGACTAAACAATAGTCCAGACTATAGACTAAACTACAGTACAGACTATAGAGTAAACTATAGTCCAGACTATAGACTAAACTATAGTCAAGACTATAGACTAAACTATAGTGCAGACTAGAGACTAAATAATAGTCCAGACTATAGACTAAACTATAGTACAGAGTATAGACTAAACTATAGTCCAGACTATAGACTAAACTAAAGTTCATACTATAGACTAAACAATAGTCCAGACTATAGACTAAACTACAGTACAGAATATAGAGTAAACTATAGTCCAGACTATAGACTAAACTATAGTCCAGACTATAGAATAAACTATAGTCCAGACTATAGACTAAACAATAGTCCAGACTATAGACTAAACTATAGTACAGAGTATAGACTAAACTATAGTACAGACTATAGAGTAAACTATAGTCCAGACTATAGACTAAACTATAGTTAAGACTATAGACTAAACTATAATGCAGACTAGAGACTAAATAATAGTCCAGACTATAGACTAAACTATAGTACAGAGTATAGACTAAACTATAGTCCAGACTATAGACTAAACTAAAGTTCATACTATAGACTAAACAATAGTCCAGACTATAGACTAAACTACAGTACAGACTATAGAGTAAACTATAGTCCAGACTATAGACTATAGACTAAACTATAGTCCAGACTATGGACTAAACTATAGTCCAGACTATAGACTAAACTATAGTCCAGACTATAGACTAAACTATAGTCCAGACTATAGGCTAAATTATAGTGCAAACTGTGGACTAAACTATAGTCCAGACTATGGACAAAACTATAGTCCAGACTATAGACTAAACAATAGCCCAGACTATAGACTAAACTATAGCCCAGACTATGGACTAAACTTTAGTCCAGACTATAGACTAAACTATAGTTCAAACAAAAGTATAGACTAAATTAAAGTGGAGGATATAGACTAAACTAGGCTATATCCTCCACCTCCAGGCTATAGGCCTGACTATATTTCTTTAATTAAACTTAAGCTTTTACCAATTTTTTTTTTTTTTTTTTAAGATTTCTTTAATCTTCTCTTTCCTTTTCTTCGCAGTTTTATTCCACTTCCTTTTTTGTAGCTTTCAGTCTCTTCACTCATTTATAATATTGTCCCCAAACAAATTACGAAAAGAAAACTTTATTTCTGCCAAACGAAATAAAATTATAGTCTACTTAACGGCTCCCTTAGGTCAATATTTTAATGAGTATAATAAAAACCATTGATCAACACCTTGTTTTCATATAAAAAGACCAACATACCTTTACACAAACTCACAAGAAAAAAAAAAAAAAAAACACAATAAAAATAATAACTATCGGAAATGAAGGAAAAAAAAGAGACAAATAAAAACAGGAGGTGCTGAGAGTTAAAGAGGGGGTCAATAACAAAACCCAGAACAATAAAAAGGTATAACAAACTGAAATAAATAAACAAGACTCACATACATATAAGGTTATAATGTTATACATATGTGCTAGTAAAACATTTACCCAAAACAGGCATTAAACTAAAACAATTGCTGCAAAATTTTAGCAATTGTCGAAAACAATAGTAAATAAAATAATAAATGTATGAAAATGCCATTAAACTGCTAAAGGTAGACTATAAAAATTATTAAAGAATTTTAAGTTTTTATTATTTTCATTAGAATTTTATGACTGAAAAAGGAAAAAAATAACTGCACAAATTCTAACATTTAAATTTCAGCCCAACTTCTGGCAGTTTATTGCATGTTTTATAAAAGCCTTAATATATGCAATGGTATTTTTTTCTATAGAATTTTTTAGTTAGGTCTGTTTTATTTAAAATAAACTAAATTTACAAGATTTATGACCTCTAAACAGGTGAATTTATATCTACAAAAAAATTATTTTAAAAACAACCACTATTTGCTTTATTTTTACTATATTTTCATTATTTATGCTACAAAATTCAAAAACTAGCACATTCACACATTTTATTTTTCTAAATTCATCCAGGCATATTAGAAATAAAATAAAGTCCTTATTTTTTCACAATTTAGTTTGCTGGCTGTGTGCGTGTGTGTGTACTTTTATTCTCTATAGCAATTTTTTGTTATTTAGAAAATTATAGTATATTTTTAGGCTGCCACCACAATGTTTTGTTTGTAATTGTGTTTATTGTCGCTTTTTTTTTGCTATTCATAGTCGTTAGAATATTATAATAATAATATTCCTTTTATGTTGGCATTTTTATGTGGTTTCCATATGTTAAATAGGACATTACACGTACACAAATGAATGAGGACAAATAAACAAAAATACAAAAAAGAGATTTATGTATGATTTTTAATACATTAGAAAAATATTTAGAGCATATATTTTTGGTTAAACAGAAAACTACATAAAGTGGTTTTAATTAAAAAAAGGAAAAAATAAAGGGCATGTACTCAAACAAAAGTTAATTAATAAAGAAAAAAATACAAAAAAAAAAAAAAAAAATACAAAAAACAAAAAAAAAAAAAAAAAATACTTTTAAATGATAGTATTTAGTGGAATATAGTTCATATTGTACAGAAGTTTCAATATTTCAAAAAAAATCTAGTTCTGTTCCAAATCAGCTTAAGTTCAGTTCAAACTCATGGAGATGAGCAGTTCTAGTTTAGTTTTAAATCAGCTCTAGTTTAGTTCTAGTTCAGTTCTACTTCAGTTTTAGTTCACTTCTAGTTCAGTTCCACTTCAGCTGTAATTCAGTTCTAGTTCTGTTTTACTTCACTTCTAGTTCAGTTCTAGTTTAGTTCTAGTTCAGTTCAAGTTCAGTTCTAGTTCAGTTCTACTTCAGTTCTAGTTCAGTTCTAGTTCAGTTCTAGTTCAGTTCTAGTTCAGTTCTAGTTCAGTTCTAGTTCAGTTCTAGTTCAGTTCTACTTCAGTTCTAGTTCAGTTCTAGTTCAGTTCTAGTTCAGTTCTAGTTCAGTTCTAGTTCAGTTCTAGTTCAGTTCTAGTTCAGTTCTAGTTCAGTTCTAGTTCAGTTCTAGTTCAGTTCTAGTTCAGTTCTAGTTCAGTTCTAGTTCAGTTCTAGCTCAGTTCTAGTTCAGTTCTAGTTCAGTTCTAGTTCAGTTCTAGTTCAGTTCTAGTTCAGTTCTAGTTCAGTTCTAGTTCAGTTCTAGTTCAGTTCTAGTTCAGTTCTAGTTCAGTTCTAGTTCAGTTCTAGTTCAGTTCTAGTTCAGTTCTAGTTCAGTTATAGTTCAGTTCTAGTTCAGTTCTAGTTCAGTTCTAGTTCAGTTCTAGTTCAGTTCTAGTTCAATTCTAGTTCAGCTCTAGTTCAGTTCTAGTTCAGTTCTAGTTCTGTTCTGTTCTAGTCAGTTCTAATTCAGTTCTAGTTTAGTTCTAGTTCAGTTCTAGTTCTGTTCTAGTTCAGTTCTAGTTCAGTTCTAGCTCAGTTATAAACAAATTCCAGTTCAGCTCCAAATCAATTCTAGGACATTTAATAGTCCGGACCATTAATAGTCTGTAGTGTGGACTATAATCTAGTCTAACGTCTGGACTTTAGTCCATAGTCTGGAGTAAATAGTCTGGACTATAGTCAATAGTCCAGACTATGCACTAACTATAGTGCAGCTTATAGCCTGCACTATAGTCTATAATCTGGACTATAGTCTATAATCTGGACTATAGTCTATAATCTGGACTATAGTCTATCGTTTGGACTATATACTATATACCAGGATTAATGCATATAGTGCGGACTATAGTCCTTATAGTCTATAGTGTGGACTAAAGTTAATAGTCTGGACTATAGACAATAGTCAGGACTATAGTTTATACTCTGGACTATAGATTATAGTTAGTATTATATACTGGGACTATAGCATACAGTGCGATCTATAGTCTATAGTCCATATAGTCTTTAGTCTGGACTATAGTCAATAGTCTGGACCATTACCAATAATCTGGACTATAGAAAATAGCTTAAGAAAATAGTCTGGACTATAGCCTATAGTCTGGACTATATTCTATAATCTGGACTATAGTCTAGACTATAGTCTGAACTATAGTCTGGACTATAGTCTGAACTATAGTCTCTAGTCTGGACTATAGTCTTATATTATATAGATTATAGTCATTAGAGTGGATTATAGTCTAGTCTATAGTCTGGACTATTGCGTAGTTTATAGTTTAGACTACTATCTATAGAATAAACTACTGTTTATAGTCTTAGCTATAGTCTATAGTCTGAAATATAATAGTCTAGCTATTGTCATTAGTGTGGACCATAGTCTAGTCAATTTCTAGTCTATTTTCTGGACTGTAGTCTAAACTATGGTGAAAACGAAATTTTCTAGTCTATAGCCAGGCCTTTAGTCTAGTCTATAGTCTTCTTTATATTCTGAACTAAAGTCTTAACTATGATCAGGACTATAGTATATTTTATTGTTTAGTGTCTTTGTGTTTTGAACTGTAAGTCAGTTTTTAAATTTATTTAAAACTGATATCAATTTTTGTTTACTTAACCTACTTTTCTTTGTTTATTGTTCTCAAAAACTAAAGCATACTTTTGAGGTTTTTCCTAAAAAAATTTAAAATTTGTTGATATTTTTCTTAAGCTCTCCAGTGTAAATGTGTTTGATTTCCAAAAGAGCAAAGAAAAAAATTCTTAAAGGCATTGAAAATACATTTTCAACTACAAAACAAAAAAGCTTTTAAAACCCTTAAGAGATTTGTGGTAAAAGCTTTAGAAAACAGACCTTGAACAAGAAAATCATAATATATCATAAGGAAAATAAAATACACAAACATCTGAAAAAAAAATAAAAATATTTTGCCTTTAAAAAAACTAAATTAAAGAAAACAGCTTAAGAATATAAGAAATATAATATTTTAGTCTTTATTTTATATTTCTATATGAAAAACTTTACCCAGCCCAACAAGACTTAAGGTATTTAAAAATCATGCTGAACAGTAACAATATTCTTTTAAACAAAATATGTCGAAATGAAAAAAACACCGACACTTACAATCCTGTTCATATAAATCACAACGGAAATGAAAAGTTCAAAATGTTGCACAACTAAAATAGCGTAACATAAGTATGTTTGAGCAAAAAAAAAACATACAAATATTTCCTCCTATAGTTAAGCTACCAAAATAAAATACACATTTACTCCAAGACTCCCTATATGTATGCTACAGTAAAACCCCAAACAAATAATAGTAAAAAAAAAAGGAACAGTCAGAGTAGCTCGTTTTAACTTACAATTGACATTTGCCAACAAGATCCGCTTTTGGGTGCAAAAAAAAAAAATAAAAAAAATACAGAAAACAACCAACTTAATGGCTGAAAGAGAGTAAAGAACAAAAACACACCAAAATAACAGACATTAAAACAGGCAGACTTTTTTAAGTATTGGGTATCCTCTGGCCTCTCTTTTATATACCCTTCAGCTTCCTTTTACCCTAAAAATACCTTTAACTTGACTTGACAACAATATACCGGAAAAAAATTACACTTTCTCTTATTTTACTTTATTTGTTGTTGTTGTTGACATTATTGCCGGGTTGACAAAAATATTATGGGCAAAACAACTGAAAAAAATAAAAAATAGAAAACGCGACAATTTGGCATTAAGTTTTGTTTTGTTGGCAAACGAAATTCAGCTACTATTCGTGAAGCACCAGCTACAATAACAACAATAGCAACATTAACGCCATAAAATTGTAGAGTCAGCGTGCCGAAAAGTTATAAATCTTCTAACACGGCTGGTGGTCTATACATTTAGTTCTATAGCAAGAGGCAACCAACAATACCCTAGAGCTACCATTTTAACCACCTACTTTAACTCCCTCTTAGAGCAAAAGGCAATAAAACAAAATGGCCTTTAAAAATTAACATTGAAATACAACAAAAATGCCTTGAATTCACAATTAATTCAGCAGGAAAATAAAATGAATTTGAATTTTTTTAAGCGAAAAATTTAAAAGATTTTTTAAGAAACTAAATTAAATAAAACTTTGGACTATAAAATATTGAAAACACTATAGTATTGACTATAGACTGGATTATAGTATTGACTATACATTATACTATAGTCTTGAGTATAGACTAGACTATAGTCCATACTATTGACAAGACTATTGTCCAGACTATAGACTAAATTAAAGTTCAGACTAGACTATATTTCAGACTATAAACTATAGTCCAGACTAGACTATAGTCCAGACTAGACTATAGTCCAGACTAGACTATAGTCCAGACTAGACTATAGTCCAGACTATATACTATAGTCCAGACTATAAACTATAGTCCAGGCTATAGACTATAGTCCAGACTATAGTCCAAACTGTAGACTATAGTCCAGACTGTAGACTATTGTCCAGATTATAAACTATAGTCCAGACTGTAGGCTATAGTACAGGCTATAGCCTATAGTCCAGACTATAGACTATAGTCCAGGCTATAGACTATAGTCCAGGCTATAGACTATAGTCCAGACTATAGACTATAGTTCAGGCTATAGACTATAGTCCAGGCTATAGATTATAGTCCAGACTATAGTCCAAACTGTAGACTATAGTCCAGACTATAGTCCAAACTGTAGACTATAGTCCAGACTGTAGACTATAGTCCAGACTATAGACTATAGTCCCGACTATAGTCCAGACTATAGACTATAGTCCCGACTATAGTCCAAACTATAGACTATAGTCTAGACTATAGTCCAGACTATAGTCCAGACTATAGTCCATACTATAGACTATAGTCCAGACAATTATCTATATATAGCCTAGAGTCCAGGTTATAGACTATAGTCCAGCCTATAGACTATAGTCCAGGCTATAGACTATAGTTCAGGCTATAGACTATAGTCCAGGCTATAGACTATAGTTCAGGCTATAGACTATAGTCCAGGCTATAGACTATAGTCCAAGCTATAGACTATAGTCCAGACTATAGACTATAGTCCAGGCTATAAACTATAGTCCAGACTATAGGCTATAGACTACAGTCCAGACTATAGAATATAGTCCAGACTATAAACTATAGTCCAGACTATAGACTATAGTCCAGATTATAGAGTATAGTCCAGGCTATAGAGTATAGTCCAGGCTATAGCCTATAATCCAGATTATAGACTATAGTCCAGACTATAGCCTATAGTCCAGACTATAAATTACAGTCCAGTGTATAGTCTATATACTCAAGGCTTAACTATATTCCAGACCATAGGCAAGACTGGAATATACAAAAGTTTAGTCTATAGAACAAAAAAAAAAATTTCTTTGAAATTTCAACTAAAAATATTAATTTGAATATGTTTGCTCTTTTAGAAATAATAAAATTTTTTTTATTTTCCCTTTATTTTTGTTTCAAACATTAATCATATCCTTTTGCCGTCTTTTATTTTCCTGAAACTTTTAATATTTAACTAACAACATTTTTACTTCTATATTTTCTTTTTCGCAGTCAATATGAAATATTATTTTTAGGAATTTAGTGGTTGTGTTTCCTGTTAAAAATAACAAGGTGTATATGTAGGAGATTTTTTTGTTTTTTACTTTTCGTGAGCTCTTTTAACAAACTAGACGGCTTGACGCCTGGGTATAGGCACACAAGGGCAAATGTATTTGCTATAAAAGGCAATGAAATGTATTTATGAATTATGGTGAAGTTTTGAGTTGCTATTTATTTTTATGTGTGTAAGTGAAAGAGGAGATTTAGGAAAGGATGAAATGTGTTTAAAGTAAAACAAATTTTGCTTAAATTATAGTAGTTTTTTTAGACGGCTTTTTAATATTTAAAAGTTTAAAGTTTATAAAGGGGATTCATTTAATTTCATTTTAAGTGATTTTGTTTTTTTTTTTTTTTCATTTATTTGTTGTATAGTTTTGGGAGGTAAGAGAAATTGATTTTAGGATTTTTTTCTTGCTACATATGTTGCCTTTTTCTTGAGACTGTTACAAACCATAAAATTGTATAATTTAGTAAGCAACCAGCCAAGTATGGCCTATTTTAAGGCTGCTTGAATTTCTAAACAATTTTCTTTCTTTAGTTTTTTTATGAGTTTGTTATTTTGTTATTTTAACAATGTTTTTTAGCTATAGTAACCCAAATTATTTTTCTGTTTTTTTTTTTTTTTTTTGTTTTTTTTGTTAAGGCTACTTAACTTTAAAACAAGTTTATGTAGCCTACATTTTCTAAGACTTATAAATAAATAGTATATGTTTTTATTTTTAGCTTCCTAAGAATAAATTGCCTTGAAATACCATTTGACAAATGCCATCATCTTAACTGACAACAATAAATTTGAACACTATAAAGTTTTTTTCTTATAACACAATTTCTTTTCTTCTTTTAATTTTGAACAAAAGTAAAAAATAAAATAGAAAAAAATAAAAAAACACAGAAAATTTCAACAAAAGTTTTTTTAAATGACCCAATCTTTAACACCAGAAAAAATCACACAAACTTTCCAAGTAATATTTAAAAGAAAATCCTTAGCATTAAAAAAAAACAAAAATAATGATACCCATATTCATATCTATCTTATATTTGATGAGATGAAACCAAAAACTTAGATAATTTAAGACAAAACACACATATTGCACAATGGACCCTAATAAGAAAAACTCATACGCACACAACAATGATGATGATTACAATAAAGATAAATGAGCCTCAAAAAGAAAATAGTATATAATCAAAAAGGCAAAAAAGAAAAAAAAAAAAAAAAAACAAAACTTTAATGTAAAATTAAGTAAAATTTTTGAAGAAAATGAGAAAAGAAAACTATTTGCTAAAAAAAAATAAACAAAAGTAATTTGCTATAAACTAAAGCAGCTAAAAAAAAAATTAAAAAAAAAATATAATAATAAAAAATTTTAAGATTTTAATAAAATAACCTTTAACCTGTTCAACAAAATTTGATCAATTTAGTAAAATTTCTCAAAATGTTCTTTAAAAAATCCATAAATATTAATTAAATTATAAATTTTCTATAAAAAACAATTTATAATCAAAATCTAATTAAATAAACTTTGACCTTTTTTAAAAAATTTCTTATTCTGCAAGAATTACAGACTTTTTTTTATTAAATTAACAAATTATTAATTAAGAGCTTCAAAATATACAAAAAATAATAATTTACAAGATTTTATTAAAATGACCTTTGACCTGTTATCTCAAATTTTTATCAATTTATTAAATTTTCTTTAAAAAATCTATAAATATTAATTAAATTATAAACTTTTGTATAAAAAACAATTTATATTCAAAATCTAATTAAATGAACTTTGACCTTTAAAAAAAAAAATCTTATTCTGCAAGTATTGCAGACTTTTTTTTATAAAATTAACAAATTATTAATTAAAAGCTTAAAAATATATATAAAAAATAATAATTTTTAAGATTTTAATAAAATGACCTTTGACCTGTTATCTCAAATTTAGATCAATTTATTAAATTTTCTGAAAATTTTCTTTAAAAAATCTATTAACATTAAAAATATTATAAATTTTTGTATAAAAAACAATTTATATTCAAAATCTAATTAAATGAACTTTGACCTTTTTTAAAAAAATTTCTATTCTGCAAGAATTACAGACTTTTTTTTATTAAATTAACTAATTGTTAATTAAAAGCTTAAAAATATATATACAAAAAATAATTTTTAAGATTTTAATAAAATGACCTTTGACCTGTTATCAAATTTTGATCAATTTATTAAATTTTCTTTAAAAAATATAATAATATTACATGAATTATAAATTTTTTATAGAAAACAATATATATCGAAATTTTATTTAAATGAACTTTGACCTTTAAAAAAAAAATTTTATTCTGCAAGAATTGCAGACCTTTTTTTATAAAATTAACAAATTATTTATTAAAAGCTTAAAAATATATATAAAAAAAATAATTTTTAAGATTTTAATAAAATGACCTTTGACCTGTTATCAAATTTTGATTAATTTATTAAATTTTCTTAAAATTTTCTTTAAAAAATATATTAATATTAAATATGTTATACATTTTTGTTTAAACAACAATTTATATTCAAAATCTAATTAAATGAATTTTGACCTTTTTTAAAAAAATTTCTTATTCTGCAAGAATTACAGACTTTTTTTTATTAAATTAACTAATTGTTAATTAAAAGCTTAAAAATATATATAAAAAAAAATAATTTTTAAGAATTTAATAAAATGACCTTTGACCTGTTATCTCAAATTTTGATCAATTTATTAAATTTTTTTTTTAAATATAATAATATTACACGAATTATAAATTTTTTATAGAAAACAATATATATCGAAATTTTATTTAAATGAACTTTGACCTTTTTAACAAGATTTCTTGAATTTTGCTAGATTTGCAGAATTTTTTAAATAAATTAACAAATTATTAATTAAAAAAAACTTAAAAATATATACAAAAGAAATAATTTTTAAGATTTTAATAAAATGACCTTTGTTCAAATTTAGTTGAACATAATTGATTATTTTGATTTAAGTAGAATTTTAATATTTTTTTTATATCTTTGTTTTAAGTGCTATGTTAAATTTTAATTACTATTTTGATTATTTTTATAGATTTTATGATTGTTTATGTACATTTGTTGTGGACATACGCATGTGCGTTGGTCTTTCACACATGTGTACAAACAACCCTTATCTTTCACACTTGTGTGTGATAAGAATTATTGAAGGGTTTATATGTAAAATAGAAAAGTACTTAAAATTATTTAGTATAGTTAGTTTTAAGAAATTCAATATTAGTTCTTAAGGTTTTTACAATTATTAATAAAACTAGTGCTGAACAAGCATTCATAGAGTGACTTACAACCACTCTTAGTAAAAATTGTTTCTTATTTTAAATAATAATTTTTTACAACCTTTGACCTGCTTTTTAAAATTTAACAAATTTGTTAAGATTTTACATAAATTTTTATTAAAAAACATTTTTTAAATTATATAAAAACCATATTTAAAAATTTTATTTCAATGAACTTTGACCTTTTTTAAAAACACCAAAATTGTTTAAGAATTGTGAAAGATTTTGTAGTAAATTAATATTTTTTTATTAAAATCTTAAATAATTAAATAAAAATTATATTTTCAAGATTTTAATAAAATGACCTTTGACCTGCTTTATTAAATTTAAAAAATTTGGTAAAATTATACCTAAATTTGAATTAAAAAATAATTTTTAAATATATAAAAGCCATATTTAAAAATTGTATTTCAATGAACTTTGACCTTTTTTTAAAAACACCTAAAATTTGTTAAGAATTTGTTGATAAATTAAAAAATTGTTCCATTAAAACCTTAAAAAATTAATTAGATATGATATTTTCAAGATTTTACTGAAATGACCTTTGACCTGCTTTTTAAAATTTTACAAATTTGGTAAGATTATACATAATTTTTAATAAAAAAAAAACATTTTTAATTTATATAAAAACCATTTTTTTTAATTTTATTTAAATGAACCTTGACCTTTTTTAAAAAATACGCAAATTTTTTAAGAACTTTGCAAGATTTTGTAGTAAATTAATAATAATTTCATTAAAATCTAAAAAACTTAATATTTTGCAGAAATAAAAAGTTTTAAATAAATTGAGCTTTGACTTTTATTGAAAATTTGTAAAAATAATCCGTAAATTGTAAGAAAAATTTATTTAAAAATTAATTAGAAAAAAATTTTCAAAACAAAAAAGCCATATTTAAACATTTTATTTCAATGAACTTTGACCCTCATTACAAAAGTCTTAAATTAAAGTCTTAAAAGTTCATTAAGCTAAAATATCTATAGTTTGTTTTTAAATTGTTATTTAACTATTATAATTTTTTTTTTTTTAATTTTCTAAGAATATTAAATATTTTTTGTATTTATGGAACAAGGTTAAAGGTCATATAAATTTAAATGGCCTTAAGCACCAAAATATTAAGCTTTTAAAATTTAAATTAAATAAATAATTAATATATTCTTATTAAATTTTGGCATATTTCACAAAATTATTTAAAAATCCTAAGGATTTGAAAAAAAAGATTAAAGATGACCTTTGACCCTTCTTTAAAAATTCATTTTTTTTAAAGATTTTTATCAACTTTTAGGAAATTTTTTCTAAAATAATGTATTTTACTTAATTTGAATTAAAATTTTTTTACAAAATTTATGAAAAAATTAAGTTTAACAAAAGTGACTTTTGACCTTTTTCATAAAACTTTAAAAATTTTGGGAAATTTTCAAAATATTGCATAATAAAATGTAGTTTTTTTATTGTTAAACGTTTAATTCATGATTAGTGGTAAAATAATGGCTATTATAAGCAAATGAACTTTGACCCTTTATGAAAAAGTTTTAAATTTTAACAGAATTTTGCAGAATTTATAGAAAATTTGTCCACGAAAACAAAATTTGTGTTAATTTAAAGCAGTTTTTATTATTATTTAGCTGAAATTAAAAAATTTAAACAATATGACCTTTGACTATTTTTAAAAATTTTAATTTTTCAAACATTTTTGGCCATTTTTAAGAAATTTTATTCTGAAACAAAGCATTTTATTAACTTCAACTCAAAATTTTAACAAATTTGATTTAAGTTTAAAGTTTAAAAATATGTAACCTTTGATCTTTTCAAAAAATTTACATAATTTTTAAGAAATTTAAGAATATTGCATGATAAAATAAACAATTTTTTATGGCAAATTGTTTAATAGGTGATTACTGGTATAATAATGGTCATTGCAATTAAGTGAACTTAGACCTTTTATCAGAAAGTCTTAAATTTGAACAGAAATTTAAAGAATTTTTAAATTTTAGTTTACCAAATTAAGATTTTTATTGATTTAAGTTAGTTTTCATAATTATTTAGCTGACCTTTTTTTAAAAATTGAAGTTTTTCAAAATTTTCTTCTGTAATAAAGCATTTCCTTAACTTCAATTGAAAACTTTCACAAATTTTTTATAATAAAGAAGTTTTACATATGTGACCTTTGACCTACTTCATAGAATTATCAATATTTTTTGGAAAATTTAAATATTTCATGAATAGAATAAAGCGATTTCATAATAAGACGTTTAATGCAAGATTAAAGGTAAAATAATGGATAATTTAATTAAATGAACTTTGACCTTTTATCGAAAAGTCTTAAATTTTAGCAAAATTTTACAAAATCTGTTAATATTTGTCTATTAAATTAAGAATATTATTGATTAAAATTAGTTTTCAAAATTATTTAGCTGAAATTAAAAATTTTTGACAATATGACCTTTGACCATTTTTTAATAATTAAAATTTTTAAACATTTTTAAGAATTTTTTTCTGAAATAATGTATTATTCTTAATTTAAATTGAAATTTTTCACAAATTTAATGAAAAAATCAGGTTTAAAAAAACTTAACCTTTGACCTTTTTCATAAAATTTTCTGAATTTTTGTAAAATTTAAGAATATTGTATGAGTAAAATGAAATAATTTTATTATAAGAAGTTTAATGCGCAATTAATGGTAAAATAATGGATATCTTAATTAAATGAACTTTGACCTTTTATTAATAAGTTTTAATTTTTAGACAAATTTTAAAGGCTTTTTAAATATTTGTCTTTTAAATTATGAATTTGATTGATTTAAATTTGTTTTCATTATTTTTAAGCTGAAATTAAAAAGTTTTTAAATCTTGACCTTTGAACTTTTTTATAAAAATTTGGAATTTAGAATAATAAAAACAAGGAATTAATGGCTAACTGTTTTAAATCACTAAAAAAATACATTTCTTTTAAAAAAATAACTCAAAATAACAAAAAATAAGTAAAACATTAAACAAATATTTTCCTTATTTTGTGCCAACTAAAATCAAGCCAAAATTCTTGCTATTGACCCTGATGTTTCAAATTTTTTTGTTTAACGAATTTTTTTTTTTTTTTTTTTGTTATATTACGCAATTTTGTTTTTAAAGATTTCTAGTTTAGTTCCTTGTTAGTTTTTTTCTCTATTTGTTGGTATCTGGTGTATTAATCCTAATTGAAGTCAAATCCCCTTAGAAGACCGTAAACAAGCACAAAACCCTTTTTTCTTTTTTGCATTAAAGGAGTTCGTTAGTGTGCTATTTTGTTTCTAGTTTTTTTTTTTTTTTTAGTTTCATCTGGTGAATTTCTTATTTTTTTTATGTTGCTTCTTTTTGCTTTTGGTAACCTTTGCAATTTTTTAGTTTTTTTTTTTTCTTTTTGGGTAACTAAATTGTATTTTTGGTGTGTTTTAAGACGAAAAAAAAAAAAGAAAAGGAGTATAAGAAAATTATCTTAGTTTTTCTAGTCATTTATGCTTTTAGTCTCTGATTAGTTAAGTTTTGGGCCATCAGTTTAAATGTACAAAGAAAAGTTAGAAAATTAAAGTAGAAAACACAAAATTACTTATTCTTTAAAAAGAAATTTTAGAAAATGCTTTTAAGATTAAGGTAAAAAAGGTCAAAGGTGATAATCTCTCCAGTTTAATTCAAATTAAAAGAAATAATCTTTAAAGGAATTTTATAAAATTCCCTAAAAGTTTTAAATATTTGTAATATTATTTTGAAGCAAGGTCAAAGGTTAAACTATTAGAATTTGTCAATTAGTATTAATTATTAATAACAATTTATACTAATTAAAAATTTAGTTTAATTTATATTAATTTTATTAAAAATTTGTCAATATTTCATTATAATTCATATTAAAGGTCAAAGTTCAATTAGCTTTAACAGCTATATTTTACCTTACAATTAATAGCTAACCGATTTGTTTTGTAAATCTTTAAACTTTTTTAAGAAATTTTCAGAAAATTTCTTCAAATTTAGAAATTTTTTGTAAAAAGGTCAAAGTTTAATGTTTTAAAACTTGATTTCCTGAACTAAATATGGAACTTAAATTATTTAAATAAAATATTTAGTTCATTTTATGTAAAAATTGTACAAAATTTTCTAATTTAATATGAAAATTTTAATTTTTTTTTTAAAGGTCAAAGTTCAATTCAATTGAACTGCTTTATTATACCTTACAATTAATAGCTTACGAATTATTTTGGAAATTTTTAAAATTTTATCTAAAATTTTCTAAACATTTCTTCAAATTTAGAAATTTTTTTGCTAAAAGGTCAAAGTTAAATTTTTTAAAACTTATTTTCTTGAACTAAATATTAAAGTTATGGTATTAAAATTAAAGATTTAGTTAATTTTAAGTAAAAATTGGGTCATAATTTTCTATATTTTATTAAAAATTTTAATTTAAAAAAAAAAGTCAAAGTTCAATATGCTAAAAATGCTATATTTTACTTTAAAATTATAAATAAATAACTACTTTTTGAAAAATTATTAAATTTGGCATGAAATTTTCTAAAAAATTATTTAAATTTAAGAAGATTTTTTAGAAATGTCAAAGGTTAATTCTTTAAAACTTTTTTAATTTAACTAAATATTGAGTTCCAGACATTTATATTGAAGATTTAGTTTATTTTATGAAAAAATTTTATAAAAAAATTTAATTTTAGTTTTTTTTATAAAAGGTCAAAGTTAAGTTTTTAAAAATTTCTCTAAAATTATATATTTTTGCTTTAAAAATTATGGGACATATTATATGACGAAGGTATGATAAATTCTTTTAAACCATTTTCTAAAATTTCTGTTATTTATTATTTTTTTGGTCAAAGGTCAAAGTTCAATTTAATATAAATTCTTTATTTTTTGCTTAAAATTTTTGAAAATGTTTTATAATAAATGTACGGCAAATTCTCTTAGGAATTTTACTGAAATTTCTTTATTTATTACTTTTTTGAGGAAAAGCTCAAAGTTCAATTTTTAAAAATTTTTCTATAATTATATATTTTTGCTTTAAAAAGTATGGGACAAGTTATATAACGAAAGTGTGGTAATTTGTTTTGAAAAATATTCTAAAATGTGGGTAATTTATCTTTTTTTTAAAAAAGGTCAAAGTTGAATTTTGTAAAAATTATTTTTTTTTTTTTTTTTACTCAGATTTTTTGGAAATATTGCATAATGAAAGTACGATAGTTTCTTTTAGGAATTTTAATAAAATTTTTTAATTATTACTTTTTTGAGGAAAAGGTCAAAGTTCGATTTTAACAAAATTCTGTATTTTTTGTTTAAATTTTTAGAAATGGGTTTATAATGAAAGTTAGGTAGTTTGTTTTAAGAATTTCGCTAAAATTCTTTGATTTCTGCTTTTTTTTTGGAGAAAGGTCAAAGTTCAATATTAATAGTTTTCTAGTTTTAACTGGATTTTTGGAAAATGTTTTATCTTTCATTATTGCGGTAGTTTTTTTCTTAAATTTTTCTAAAATTTCTTTAATTTTTCCTTTTTTTAAAGAGAGGTCAAAGGTCAATTTAATTAAATAATTATATTTTTTGTTTAAATTTTTAAGAATTGTTTTCAAATAAAGATATGGTAGTTTGTTTTAGGAATTTTGCTAAAATTTAAAAAATTTTTTTAGTTTTTGGAAAAAGGTCAAAGTTCAATTTTAACAAAATTCTTTACTTTTTATTTCGATTTTTGTGAAATATTTTTTGTAATGTAAAACTGGTAATTTTGGCTAAAATTTCTTTAATTTTATTTTTTTTTTTTTTTTTTGGGGAAAAGGTCAAAGTTCAATTTTAAAAACTTTTTCTATTTGTGCTTAAATTTTTATAAAAAGATATGCAATGAAAATACTTTAACTTCGTTTAAGTTTTTGGCTAAAATTTCTTTAATTTTTCTTTTTTGGGGGAAAAGGTCAAAGTTCAGTATTAATAAAATTCTTTATTTTGTGCTTAAATTTTTTAAAAAAGGTCTGTAATGAAAACACGGTAATTCGTTTAAAGAATTTTGCTAAAATTTCTTTAATTTTTTCTTTTTTTGAAGAGAGGTCAAAGTTCAATTTTAATAAAATTCTCTATTTTTTGCTCAAATTTTTGGGGAATGTTTTATAATGAAAATACGATAATTTGTTTTTAATAATTTTGCTAAAATTTCTTTAATTTTTAATTTTTTTGAAGAGAGGTCAAAGTTCAATTTAATAAAATTATTTATTTTTTGTCTAGAGTTTTGGAAAGGTTCTTTAATGAAAACACAGTAATTTATTTTAAGAATTTGGCTAAGATTTCTTTAGTTTTCTGAATTTTTTGGAGAGAGGTCAAAGTGCAATTTTTAAAAATTCTCTATTTTTCATTAAAATTATGAAGAATTATTTTTTTTTAAATGTCTTTAAAAAAAACTTTTATTTTTAAAACTTTTGGAAAAGAGGTCAAAGTTCAAAGTTTTAGTTTTCATATTTTTCCCTCAATTTTTTTCCTTTTTTTTTATTTTTTCATTCAACATACCTTTCTTAACATATCATCCAATGAATCAGCATCCAAACCCGTATAATTATTATTAAACTGCGTTGAACAATTCGAGGAATTACTGGTATAACGTTTACGTCTACCCAAAGCGGGAGAGTTTACCAAAGAATTGGGACCACTGGAAGCATAACAACCTGATGCCATTAATAAACCCGGATATAAAGTATGATGATGTAAAGGAGGCGTTGAAGAGCCACTTAAACAACCGCCACCTCCACCACAACACATACTACCACCTGGTGAACCAACACCACCACCACCACCACCCCCACCTGCATGACCATGTAAGGAACATTGTTTTAAATTGACTATTGCTGGATGCTGTTGGGGTGAATGATGCATATGTTGCAATGTAGCTGCTGTTAAAGTATGATGAAGATGATGCTGTTGCTGCTGATGTTGTTGTTGTTGTTGCTGTTGATATGCCGATGATAAGATTTTTGAGGGTGAAGAGTTAACGGAGGAACAATTGGAATGAGAAGTGATATGTAGATTTTTATTATTGCTACCTCCTTCCCTACTACAGCTTATATTTGGTGAACCAATACATGTGTTATGAGAACCATTGGTATTTGTTTGCGTTACATCCAGGTTGGAAACTGATGAATTTGGTTGTGTCATCATCATTTCCTGAAGTTGTTGCTGCTGTTGATGTTGCATTTGTTGTTGTTTTTGTAATGTACTATTGTTGCTATGGTTGTGGCTGATGGTATTGGGCGGAGAACAACTGTTTTGGCGTAAACGTTGCTGTTGTTGTGGTTCATCACACAACATCATTGTGTTATCCATTATATTTTTAAAACAATTTTTATTTATTTATTTTTTTATTTTGACTTTCCAAAATGATATGAGGGTTATAGTCAACACATTTTTAAAATATTTTTTTATATTATATTTTTATTATTTAAAAAATTTATTTTTTTATTATTTAAAAAATTTATTTTTTTAAATAATTTTTCTCCTTCTTCTCTTCTTTTAAAAAACTGTTGATTTATATTATTCAATTTTTATTTATTTATTCATTTATTATGCACAAGATTTATTGGTTTATTTAATTGTTGATTGTAAACATTTTTTCCTTTATTTCAGATTTAAATAATATTTTTGTTTGCTCTACACTAGATCTGGTATTATTATGGCTTTTAATTACTGCAGTTTTTTGTTAAAAAAATTTCATCAAATTTTTTTGTTTTTTAGGCTTCAAAGTTTATTAAAAATTCCACATTTTTATTTTTTGTGTTTGGATGAGAAATTTTTGTCACTGATGACAAATTTTATTTATTTGGAAATTAATGTTTTGTTGGTAAAAATTTATTAAATTAAATCATTTTTATTTTTTTTTTTTTTTGGTTTGTGGTTTTATCAAAATTACTGAAAATGTAATTAAGAGTTATAAATTTAAAGGCATACTTTTAGGCTTTTTAAAAGAAATAATTTCTTTTAAAAAGAATTTAATGATCGTAAAAGTAAAAATGTTAATGAAAACTAAAAGAAAAAAAAATAATTTTCTTTAAAAAATAAAAAAAAATTAAATTTTGTATAAAAAGGTCAAAGGTCATGCTTCCTTAACAAATTAATTTTAGCAAAATATTATCACAAAGTTCATTATTACTAAACTGAATTACTTTATACACAAATTTCTTTAAGATTCTCAAAATAATTTAAGTTTTATTCCAAAAAGGTCAAAGGTCATGATGCTCTAACAGCATTATTTTGCTATAAATTGCCGCAAAGTTTATTTAATTAATTTATTTTATTTTATTAAATTAATTTATAATATTTATAGAAAATTAAAAAAAAAAAACTTCTAAATTCCCATTTTTCAAAAAGTTCAAAGGTCATGCTATTAAAAATCCTTTAATATAGAAATGTATTGATGTCAAGCGATTTATATTATATAATTAGTTAATTTTAAATAAAATTTTTCCAAAATTTCTTAAGATTCTCTAAATATTTAAATTTTTTTTCTTAAAGGTCATAGGTCATGACACTCGAACTAGCAAGTATTTTATTTGATAAATAATTAAAAAAATATATATATAAATTTCTTAAAAAAATTTTATTTTGTTTAAAGAATTCAAAGGTCATGTTAAAAATTCTTTATTATAACAATATAATAATGCTAATCAACTTACTTTAATAATAAATTTATTTCAAATACAATTTTTCTAAAATTTCTTAAATTTTTTTCAATGTTCAAAGGTCATGTGTTCAAAAATCATTTATCTTAGCAAGATATTAATTCCAAGCTAATTATTTTATATAATTAATTTATTTCAAAAACAAATTTTCCAAAATTTCTTAAGATTCTCTAAATATTTAAAGATATTTCCTTAAAGGTCACAAGTCATGAAACTAGAATTGCTTTAGTTAAGGCAGCTTTTTATTAGCAAGTAGTTTATTTTACAGAATTAATTTATTTTATACATAATTTAAAAAGAAGTAAATAAATTTCTTCACAAATTTACATTTTTTTCACAAAGTTCAAAGGTCATACTATAAAAAATCCTGTATTATTGCAATATATATCTATTTCAAGCGACCTTTTTATATAATTAATTTATTTTAAATACAATTTTTTCAAAATTTCTTGAGATTCTTTCAAAATTTAAAATTTTTTCCTTAAAGATCAAAGTTCATGCCAAACAATTTCATTTAGCTAAATTTTTGTTAGCAAGTAATTAAAAAAAAATAAAATAATTAATTTCTCCAAAAAATTAAATTATTTTAAGTGTTTTAAAGACCAGGTCAAAGGTTATTTTCGAAAAACTTTTATTAGAAATTAATATAAATTTGCAATTAAATTTATACTAAATAAAAATTCCTAATTTTATTTCAAATTTTTAGAAAAATTTTAATTTTTTTGGAGAATAGGTCAAAGGTCAATCCTAAGAAAATGCTCCAAATTTAAAAAAAAATTTTGAGAAATTAAAAGATGTGTAGAACTGTACATGTATTTAATGAAATTTCAGATTTGTTCCTTAAATTTGATAAAAATTTTAAGCTTTTTGAAGAAAAGGTCAAAGGTTATTCCTAAAATACACCTCAAATTAATTGAAAAGTTATTAGATATTAATATACATTTAAAAATAATTTATTATTTAATAAAGGTTTAGATTATTTTTTAAAATTCTGCAAAACTTAAAGCTTTTTGAATAAGAGGTCATAGGTTATTCTCAAAAAAATCCCTAAATTTATTAGAAATTTTGAAGAATTTGCATTAAAAATTTTTGTTTTATAAATTTTTCTAATTTTACTTAACATTTTGGAAGAATTGAAACTTTTTTGAAGAAAAGGTCAAAGGTCATTCTTAAAAATTGTACACATTTTTTAAAGAAATTTAAAATTATATATGTATTTAATGAAATTTATGAATTTTTCGTAAAATTTCATAAAAATTTTTGTGTTTTTGAAGAAAAGGTCAAAGGTTATTCTCAAAAAACTCCCTAGATTTATTCGAAATTTTTAAGAATTTAGAATTAAATTTTTGTTTAATAAATTTTTCTAATCCTACTTAAAATTTTGGAAGAATTGACTTTATTTAAGAAAAGGTCAAAGGTCATTTTAAAAAAATCATTCAAATTTGATACATTTTTTTAGAAAAATTAAAAGAAATTAATTGGTATTTGTATTTAATGAAATTTTGGAATTTTGCTTTAAATTTAATGAAAATTTTATTCTTTTTAAAGAAAAGGTCAAAAGTTATTCTCAAAAAAACTTAAATTTGTTAGAAACTTATAAAAATTTATAATTAAATTTTTGTTTAATAAATTTTTCTGATTTTAATTAAAATTTTTTTGGAAGAATTGAAATTTTTTTTGAAGAAAAGGTCACAGGTCATTTCTAAAAAATCATTCAAATTTGATAAATTTTCAGAGAAATTTACAACTATATCTGTATATAAAGAAATTTTGGAATTTTTCTTAAAATTTCATTAACATTTAAGTCTTTTTAAAGAAAAGGTCAAATGTCGTTATAAAAAAACTATTAAAATTTATTGAAATATTATGAGAAATTAATAAATATGTTTTTATTTTATACAATTTTGAAATTTCTTTTTAAATTCCGTAAAAGGTCAAAGGTCATTCTCAAAAAAACCCCTTAAATTAAATAATTTTTGGAGAAATTGCAAACCTAATAGAATAACTTTAATATAAATTTTTTATTATAATTTTTTTGCTAATTTTATATAAAATTATGAGAAAATATTTTTGTAATTTTATTAAAGTTTTCACTTTTTAATTTTTTTTTTTTTTTTTTTAATTTGTTTGTTCTTTAATATGAAATCTTAGTTGCCCTCATTCTATAGGCAAAATTTTTCCAATGCCCACTAGTGGTGTTAAGTGAAACATTGCATTAATAGTTTGTTAGTTGCCTCAACATGTTATTGTTTACTTAAAATGTGTTGCATGCTCTCAGGCTTATAGTTGCATAACAACATTTCACTTTCAAATGCTTTTAAAATATGTATGTATGTGTGTGTTAACATAAAATTTATTAAAATATCATAAATATAATGAAAAAGAAAGTGTTGAAAAGAATTAAAATGGAAGAAAATGAAATAGAATTAAAGTTGAAAAAGAATTGTAAAAGATGTGATTGAGAATTGAATTGGGAAGGAAATAGAAGTGAGTTGGAAAGGACAAGAAGTGATTTAGAATTAAAAATTAATTGTTTAAGATTTGAAATGGAACTGAATTAGATTTCCATATGAAATTTTTTTTTATTTTCTTTTAAGATTTAAAAGACTTAAAGTAGGCAGATCTTTTTTAAATCTTTTTTCTTTAGTATCATTTATCTTTAAGCCTTAAAGTATTTTATAGTTTCTTTTTTAGAATTTAATTTCTTCTTTAACATTTTCGTCTTAAGTTTCATTCATTTATTCATTCCTTTCCAATATTTGTCTTCTAAAACTGCAATCAATATACAGATATTTTCTCCATTTAATAAATCGTATTAAATTTCATAACGTCATTTTTATTATCACCAATAACAACACAACCTCATCATCATCATTATTATCTTCTTCAACTTGAGTAGAGTCTATCATGTCCTTTAGTTTTTTTTTTTCTATCTCCTCAAACTTCCTTTAAACTATATTGTCATTTTTGCCAACAATATTTTTTTCCTTCTTTTGTCCTTTTTATACACGAGTATAAGGAAATATCCCTACATAATATATATATATATATAAATTATAAATCGATTTTTGTTTTATTTATTCTTGTCTACTAGTCTTTTATCACTTTAAGTCTCTCTGGACACAGGCAAAAAAGATAGAGAGTTCCATTTTTTTTATTCATTTATATAAAATAAATAACATTGAACATTTAACTAAATATAACACAAGTTGGGAAAAAAATGCAAAATGAAGAAAATAAAAGAAAAAATCAAGGCAGAAATAAAGAAAAAGAAAAATAAAATAAACTTGCAATATCAATAGATAAATGCTTTTGTGTTTTTAAAAAACATAAAGACCACCAAAACATAACAAAAAAGCAACCAACGTATGTATATGATTATGTCTACCAACTGTCTGGCAGTAACATTTTTCCACCCTGGTCCTACTTTTCTGTTCATAAAACAACTTTAACTTAACATACTATACGTTTAAAAGAAATGACAGAGACTGACTATCAAATCATGGTATCATGTCTGAATGAATGATGGTATCAACCAAACGGACAATCAATGCAGCAGAACTATAAATAACTCAATATTTTTGTGTTGTTGTTTTTATTTTTTTTTTTATTAATGCCACGTTTTTTTAAATCATTTGATTTATAGTTCAATGTTGTCTGGTTGATTTTTTTTTTACAAAAATATAATTTAAAATGTGTTAAAAATAATAAACAGCAAAAAACGGCAGCCTATAAATATACAATGGAATTTTTATATAAACAAAGCCTTAAGGTAGACTATAGAATATTTAAATGAATATTAATAGAGACAAAACTTATGGAAAAAGTTCAATGACTTGTTGCATAATGGAAATATTATATAAAAATATTTAATAATTTATAAAAATCTTATTTTAAAGAAAAAGGTTAAAGGTCATTTAAAAAAAAATATATATTTTTTTTTTAAATATTAGGAAAAATTTTAAATATAAATAATTATTTTTTAGTTTTTTTCTAGAAATTGTGCTAATTTTTTAAATTTTTAAAAAAGGTCAAAGGTTATCTAGTTAAAAAATCCTTATTTTATTAAAAATTTAACACAACATTTCTATAATTTTAAGAATTTATTAATTCTATAATAAATTTTCTTTAAAATATCCTGAAAATTCCTCAAAAATGTTTAATTATATTAATAAAGGTCAAAGTTCAAGCTCATTAATTTAACATTTTTGGCTTATTCAAGTTGATTTATTGAAAATCAAGTATATTTCAATGAAATTATCTGTATTTCCTTAAATTTTTAATATTTTTTTAAAAAGGTCAAAGGTTAATTTGTACAGAATTCTATGTTTTATTAACATTTTATCACAAAATTTATATAAATTAAAAACCTAATTATTTTTATAATTAAATTTCTTGTAAATATCCTACAATTTCTTAAAAATTGGTATATATAATAATTAGGGTCAAAGTTCAAACTCATTAATTAACCATATTTGACATAATCACGTTGACTTATTAAGTTTCAATGAAATTTTCTTTGTATTTCCTTTTTTATTTTTTTTTTTTTTTAATTTTTTAATAAGGGTCAGGGGTTAACTTAAACAGAATTCTATATTTTAATAAAAATAATCGAGTAAATATCTTTAAACTTAAAAATTTATTAATTTTATAAAAAATTCTCTTGATAATGTGCTTAAATTTCTTTGAAATTTTAAATTAGATTAATAGAGGTCAAAGTTCAAACTCATTAATTTGCCATATTATGCTTATTCAAATTGATTTATTAAAAATCTTGTTGATATAAATGAAATTATCTATATTTTCTTACATTTTAAAAATTTTATTAAAAAAGGTCAAAGGTTAACTTGTATAGAATTTAATTGTTTATGAAAACAAAGCCACAAGTTGCTACAACTTTAGGAACTTATTATTTGTATAATAAATTTTCTTAGAAATTTCCTTAAACTCATTTGTAATTTTAAATTAAATTAATAAAGGTCAAAGTTCAAATTCATTAAATTATTCAAGTTTATTTATTAAAAATCAAGTTAATTTCTATAAAATTGTCTATATTTCCATAATTTTTAAAAAAATTTTAATAAAGGTCAAAGGTTAGCTTGTACAGAATTCTATATTTCTTTAAAATTATCGAGCAAATTTCTTTAAACTTGAGATCTTATTATTTGTTTAATAAATTTTCTTAAAAATTTCCCAAAGTTTCTTTAAAATTTAAAATTAAATGAATAAGGGTCAAAGTTCAAGCTAATTAATTTACCATATTTAGCTTATTCAAGTTGATTTATTAAGTTTCTATGAAATTTTATTTTTAATTCCTTAAATTTAAAAAAAAAAATTTAAAAGGTCAAAGGTCAATATTTTTAACATTTACATTTGGCAGAAATTTTAAGTTCAATATCTTTAAACTTCCATATTTAAAAATAACTAAACAAGTTTTTCTTAATTTTCTTCAAATTTTAAATTTTTTTAAAAAAAGGTTCAAAGGTCAACATTTTAATACATTAATATTAGGCATAAATTTTAAATTAAGTATTTTTAAACTTTCATGTTTGGCTTATTTAGTTCACTTATTAAGTTTCCATGAAATTTTCTTATTATTTCCTTAAATGTTTAATATTTTTATACCCACCATCAAAAAGATGGGGGATATGTATATTGATTTTGTCATTCCGTGTGCAACATGTCAGTCTGTCTGTTGAAAGCAGGATAGGGCTCGAACGGGGCAACGTAGAGGGACGAAATTTGGCACAAATATTTTTCTTATATAGTATTTGTTTGGTATTGAAAATGGGCAAAATCGGTTAATAAACAAAACTAGAAACACAGGGTGTCCGTTTCATACTTTTTTGCGGATATTTCTTCAATAAAAGCATGTACGATAACGAAATTTTGTACGTATAGTTCGGAGGTCGATATAAACTTGGAAACCAAAAATTGGCGTGGTCCGCCCACTTTACCGCCACTTTACTGCCCACTTTACCACCCGCTCCCATATAACGTAAAATTTGATGATATATTATGAGAAATTAGCATAACTTTAAAAATTAAGTTAATGAAAAATTTTAAGTGTTTTAAAGAGCAGGTCAAAGGTTATTTTCGAAAAACTTTTATTAGAAATTAATATAAATTTGCAATTAAATTTATATTAAATAAAAATTCCTAATTTTATTTAAAATTTTTGGAAAAATTTAAATTTTTTTTGAGAAAAGGTCAAAGGTCAATCCTAAGAAAATGCTCCAAATTTAAAAAAAAATTTTGAGAAATTGAAAGATGTGTAGAACTGTACATGTATTTAATGAAATTTCAGATTTTTTCCTTAAATTTGATAAAAATTTTAAGCTTTTTGAAAAAAAGGTCAAAGGTTATTCTTAACATACACCTCAAATTTTTTGAAATTTTTTGAAGTTATTAGCGATTAATATAAATTTAAAAATAATTTATTATTTAATAAAGGTTTAGATTATTTTTTAAAATTCTGCAAAACTTGAAGCTTTTTAAATAAGAGGTCAAAGTTAATTCTCAAAAAAACTCCTTAAATTTAATAGAAATTTTTAAGAATTAAGAATTAAATTTTCTTTTAATAAATTTTTCTAATTTTACTTAAAATTTTGGAAAAGTTGATGGTGGGTTTATAGATTCGGCTGGGCCGAATATAACATTCGCGCTAGTTTTTTTTTTTTTAATTAAATCAAAATAAAAAATTATTAATAACAAAATTTTTTTAAGATTTTTTATTTATTTGAAAGAGGTCAAAATTCATTAATATAAAACTTTTAATTAAAGATTATAGTTCAATAACAAATTATTAGTAATAAATTCTTACAAGGTTTTAAAAAATTTCATTAAGTTATGCTTAAGTCAATAAACTACAGGTTAGCAAAAATTATGGTTAATGTTACACGGACAGCTGGACAGACAGGGTTTAAGAAAAACCCATTTTTTTTTAAATGCAAAAAGTATTTTGGTTTCTTTGTACTAATAAGCTAAATATTGCAAGCAAATTATAAACAAAGCACCTTTAAAGATCTTTTCCGAATTAAACACCATTTTTGGTGATTCTATCTTACTGTGCAGCGCATAATAGAGCCAATCTCAAAAATGTTGGTTATAAAACTATATCTTTTAAACTATTGATCGGATCGAAATGAAATGTATGGGAGAGTTGTACAGGAAGACCTAAAATTTCCAAAAAAATATCTTGTGGTCACCCTGTAATAATACCATATAAGCTACAGGGTGTCAAAGTTGTCTACCTCGAGTATGTTAAAGTTTCATGAAATCTTAACTTCTACAAATCAAATACGATTTTTGAAAAATTGCAAAACATTTTTTATTCAAGCTATTAGTATTATTTTTGGAGAAATGAAATGTTGATATTTATTTTATATAAAACATAAGAAATATTAGTAAAAAATATAATAGAATTTTTTTTTTTAATTAATAAAAAAAAAGTCCTTTGGAGGCTTTAATTTGGGAATACAATTTGTTGAGAATTTTTCACTAGATGGCTTATAAAGTTCTAAATGATATTGCTGCTACGAACATTGAACATTAATATATTGAATATGATAAAAATCTTATTAAGCTGAGGTTAAAACATTAAATAAAATTCATATTCTTGAAGTTATTTTCCAAAATGGTGGTAATATTCTTTCTTTCCAAAAATACTTTTTTATTATACCGGACTATCTATAAATTTTTTAATGAATTTTAAAAGAAAGCTTAGCTTAAATGTATTTAAATTTAAATAGGAGGCGTTTTGTTTAATGATTTCCATACGAGCCCTAAGCAAACTTTGTTAATTTTGAAAAAAAAAAAAAAAATATATATTTTTTTTTTTTTTAATTTTCAAAAGTTAAAGCCAATTTGAAAAGAAAAAATATATTGGCAATATATAGTTAATTGTTGGGTAAACACACAAAATTTATCTGAGTCAAGACTTTTACAACGTCTAGGTAATAATTTGAATGAAAAAGGAAAATGTTTGAAATAAGGACTAAGCACGAAAAAATCCGTGCATGCTCTTGAGCTTATAACTTTTGATGAGGTGAAAAATAAATAATTCTGTTAAATGGTTTACATTTGTCATTATGTTTTTCTTAAAATGGAAATTGAACAAATAACACCTAAACATATACAGTGAACTAGCGGTAATGTGAACATCCAATATAATGAACTATCCACTAATGTGAACACTCAGTTTTTTATATGGAAGCTCTAAATAGTGAACAATTTTTTTTTTTTTTTAATTTTTGGGGATTTTTTAATTTGTAGAAACATTTATTTTTAATGTTGGAAATCCCCGAATTAGTAAATACCATAGTATGCCATTATTTTAAAGGTATTTAATGCTAGTCGCTTTATGTAACTTGTTGCGGTAGGTTCGTGAATTTATTTTTAAAATTATTAATGTCTAAAAACAGTCGAAAGTTTTTATCCTTAAATGAAAAATGCGAAATTTTGGAATATTTAAAAAAAGGATCGAGTGTTACAGTGTTAAGTAAAAAGTATAAAGTTGCAAAATCAACGATATGTTCAATAAAAAAGACAGTATTTTAACATGTGTGAACAATACGTTTTATGGACCCGGAAAACGCAAAACATTACGATCTTCAGAGCTTCCAAAAATGGAAAAATCGCTCTATAAGTGGTTTATTTGCATGCGGAATAAAAACCTCCCTGTAAGTGGGTTGATGTTGAAAGAGAAAGCCAAACAAATTCACAAAAACATAAGTGAAAACGGAAATGACTTCAATGTTAGCGATGGGTGGCTACAAAAATTTAAAAAGAGATACGGAATTCGGCTCCTTCAGATAAGCGGTGAAAAACTTTCTGCGCAATCTCAGTTCGTAAATCCTTTTAAAATTAAATTGAAAGCAAAGATAGAAGATTTGGGTTTATCCAATGATCAGTTGTATATTGCCGATGAGTCAGGTCTATATTGGAAACTTCTCTCACAAAAGACATATGTAACGTCATTGGAGAAAAGTGCTCCAGGTGCAAAAATGGAAAAGCAAAGGATAACATTTTTATGCTGTGCAAATGCGTCAGGATCTCATAAAATAAAACTTTTAGTAATAGGAAAATCGAAAAATCCACGCAGTTTTAAAAATTTTATCTGTCCCGTAAACTACAGAAATTCAAAGTCTGCTTGGATGACTTCTTCCATTTTTAAAGAATGGTTTCACAACTATTTTGTGCCAGAGGTAAGTAAATATGTAAAAATAGTTCAATTGGGATTCTTACTGTTTTATTTTTCATTAAGGTGACAGATTTTTTAACGAAGAAAGGATTACCAGTAAAAGCTTTACTCCTAATAGATAATGCCCCATCCCATCCACCAGAATCTGACCTTAAATCCGAGGATGGAACCATGTTCATGCCTCCAAATGTAACGGCTCTGATCCAGCCAATGGATCAAAATGCAATTAGAATCACCAAACTTCATTATAGGAACAGTCTTCTGGCAACAATTATTGCAAAAGAGGGGGATTTGCTTGAATCGATGAAAAAACTCACACTTAAAGAAGGAGTTTCTATTCTAGAGGAATCTTGGAACCAAGTTGGTAAAGAAACTTTATATAACTGTTGGAAAAATATTTTGAATATGGTAAATGAATTTAATGTTGCTTTGAGCCTTTTAAAAGAAAAGTGGCAATCAGAGGTTAGATCTTTAGAAAATACTGCTGCAGATCTTCTACAGACATTGTGCCCTCAGGAAAGTATTTACTGCTGTAAACATTAGAGATTGGATCAATAATCCTTGTGAGGACGTCACGCCATTTGATGAAAATGATTTAATTGAAGAGTCCGACGATGATGACAACTGTTTTATTGAAGCGCCTGAAAACAACATTAAAGCCAAAGAAGCTGTCGAAATTTTTAACAAAGCTGTCCAATGGGCTGAATTTCAAATGGTCGATCAAACTGACATTAAAGTATTGAAAAAAAAAATCAGGGAATTAGCGGTAAATAAGCTGGTCGAACAAAAGAAAAAACAGAAAATAATAACCGATTATTTCCATATTTAATTATATATGTATGTACCTATCTTTTTTCATTGTAAATTTTATTTATTTTTTTGTCGTAATATTTTGTTTGTTTTTTATGTACATACTACGTATGTACTCTTTATAAAATGGATTTTTAAAAAACTTTTTATGTTCCAAATAAATTACAAAAAGTTGAAAAAACTAACGTGAAAGTACTTCAGACGAATTTTTTTCATAATTATGATTAGTGTATAATAGACGATGAAACGTTCGTACAGGCTGAGTTTTTACAACATCCTGGCTAGGAATTTTATGTTGCAGATGCTAGAGGAAATATGTCAGAATAATATCATGCATTAAAGAAATTAAAACTCCCAAGAAAGTATTTGATTTGCAAAGCCATATCGATATGCGGCAAAGCAGCTCTTGATTCATAAAATATGGTTCAATTAACACAACAATATATATGTGAATAAGTACCTTTGGAAAATTGTTCTTCCTTTCCTACTAAAATACAGTGTATACGTTTTTATCTGGCCTGCTCCTACTTCTTCTCATTGCAGCAACAAAACAATGGAGTGGTAATAAAGAAATTGTTAGTTTTTATACCAAAAGAGGCTAATATATCCAATTGTCCGGAACTACGTGCCATTGAAAAATATTGGGCTCTAGTAAAAAATAATTTAAAGAACATTAAAAGCTCAACATAAAATGAAACGGAGTTTAAAAATAAATGCTTATTCAAGCAAAAAAAAATTAAAACCTTTAATTGAAAGAATTCTGGCAAATATCAGATATTTCCTAAAAAACCAACTGGAAATAATTTATTCTTTTGTGTTTAGAACTTGAACATAACAGTTATTAATAAAAATATAATTTATAAACAATTCGCCCATTGGTTTAGTTTCTATAAGCAGATCTGTAGGCATGGATTTTTTTTCGTGCGCAGTCCTTAAGTTTTTCCCAGAATGGAATTTTGGTTATTTCTATAGGAAAAAGTGGGCATTTTGTTAATTTCCTGATTTTAAAACAAGTTTTTCTTTAATGTGTCAAAATTTCTTTAGACTACCTTTACTTGCTTAAATTTTATTTAGAACCAAATATTAACATTATTTCTCAAAATTATATTTATAATCTAAATATTAATTTATTTATATTATTTCTTTTAATTTATTTCTATTAGTTTAAAGAAATATTGGAAGTTTTTCTTTAACCATAGTACAGATATTATTTTATCGTTTAAAATTTATAAAAAATAATAATTTTTGATATTTATGCTTCTAAAATCTCGCAAAACTAAACTTCATTTTATTTTTTTTTTGAAGCGCCTAAAAGTTTACTAGAATTTTGCCCCTTAATTTCATATATAATATTTGTCTTTTGTACACAATATTGAGGTCGTTAAATTTTGTTAAAGGAATTATTTTATTCTTCAAAATTTAACTCGATTTTTAATTAAAGAATAAAAAATGATTTTTAATTAGAAAAAAAAAATATTATTTTTTAAATTTTTACAGAATTTTAAAAAGGAACACAATTATTAGTCTTTGATTACCAATTTATAAACAATTTTAAGAAATTTTATTTTTGATAAAAAAAAAAATCACATAAATCTACACTTCATATTAATATTTTTTTGCGCCTAAAAGTTTACTTTACTTTTTTTCTTTTGTGTAATATATTGAGTTCCTTTAATTTTGTTGAAGCAATTATTTTATTTATTTAAATATAAGTAAATATAAATTGAAGAAAATTATTTTTATTTATTTTTAATTTCAAAAAAATTTCATCAGAAAAATTATTTCTTTATTAACAATTTATAAATATTTCTACGAAATTTTATTTTCATATAAAAACCACATAAAAGTGCACTTCACTTTAATATTCTTAAACTCACCTAAAAGTTTACTATAGATATTATGAATTTATTTTTAAGATAATAAATTTTTTATTTAAAAAAATTAAACAAATTAATATTCTTAACATTTTATTAAATAATAGCACAATATTAAATATTTTCAGCACATGCCGAGGAAAAATAATTTTTCATAATTTTTAGAAAATTCGAAAACGTGTAAAATAAAATATTCAAAATCGAATTATTCCAAGGAATTCCAAAAATTGTTTCTTAAACAATTTATAAACAATTTAAAAAATAATATAAAGTTTATTGAAATTAAAATAGCAGACATTTTTCTAAGAAAAGAAAATTAAACAAAAGTTTTAGCCTTGTTTTGGCTGCACCTAAAAGTTTACTACATATTTTGTTGTTTGTTGGGATTTTAGTTCAAGGCTTTGTATTTTGTTTTTATTTTAATTGAAATTTTGTGTTTTCTTTAAATTAAAAACAAAAATTAAATTAATTCGAAGAATTAACTTATTTTTAATTATTTGTTTTCTTTATTATTTTTAGATAGTCTCTTAAGAAATTTTGGAAATTATTAAGCAAAAATTTTGTCAAATTCTACTTGATATTTTTGTTGATTTTTTTACGGTTTTGTAATATTCTTTAAATTTTATTTAATATAAATTTCTTTTTTCTAAACAAATTTCTTTATTTATTTTTATATATTCTTTAGAATAATTTACATTTTTGTTTTATTTCCTGTTTTTATTTATTTTACTTTTTTTTTATTTTCCCACTCCACAGCTTTTTTAACCTAAAAGTAGTCTCTTTTACATTTCCTATTATACTAGGTTTTTGTCATTTTAAATTAGAATTTTAAATTTTTTTTTGTTTGTTAAAATGAAACTTTATTTAAAGAAATTGAAATATGTTAAATGACAGCCAGGAAAATACAAAGAAAACGAAACATTTGTTAAGGAAACTAGTTACAAATATTTTTTAAAAGAAGAATATAATTAACTGAGAAAAAACCGCCAAAAAGTAGGCCTTAAAATTTAGTTAGAAATTAAAAGAAACTCAAATTTTTAAGAAAAATAAAATAAAATAAATAATTAAATAAAATAAATTATCATCTAAATTTAAATAAATTTAATAATTAGTTTTTTATAAACAAAATTTAAAAATGAAAACAAAATTTGGAGCCTAATTTTATGCTTTTAAAATAAATATTTAAATATTTATTTTAGACTTATTTTGAATAAAGATGGTCCTTTTATAATAATTAAACTTTTTAATTTAATTTAAATATTTAAAAATATACAAAAGGGAGGAATTTTTTCTTAAAACTAACTTAATTTGCTGCCTAAATATAGGCTTTCAAACAAATATTCTGTAATTTACTGCCTAATTTATGGCTTTTAAATAAGATATTTTCTTGGCTTCAAATTATATATTTTTTTTAAATAAATTTATTAAATTTTTTCTTATGTAAAAATTAAAGAAATGAAGATAAAGACTGTGCCATAAAAGAGCAAAATTTGCTGCCTAAATTTAGGCTTTGAAAATTTTTTTTTTTATTAGGACCTTAAGCCAAACAGAACAAAAAATATTAGCTTAGCTTTCAATTATTTTTTTAAATAAATAAGGAAATTAAAAAAAAAATTACAAAATTTATTTATAAAAAAGATTTTTTTCAAAAATATGTAACCTAATTTTTTAGGTTCTCAAAACTTTCGTAGTTGGACACAAGGAAAATACAAAAATTACATAAATTATTTGCTTAGTCTAAAAAAAATAAACAAATGAAAATGAAATTAAGGAACTTTTTCATAAAAAAAAAATTAACTGCCTAATTTTAGGCTTTTAATATAAATTGCTTCAAATGTTTGCTTTAAAATTTAATTTTTAAATTAATTTTTTTTTTTTTTAAATGATATGTATATAGGAATTTGTTTTATAAAAAACTAAATTTATTGCTAATTAAATGCTCCTTTAATTATTATTTTTTTTTTTTTCAAATTTAAAAAAATATTTGTTTACTGATATTTTGAGATAAAATTTATAGCCTTATTTTAGGCTCTCAAAATGAATATTTTCCTTCGTTAAAGACTAAAAGAATTTAAAAAATTAAATAAACTATATTTTACATTTGAAAACAAAACAAATGAAAATTAAATTTAAGAACTCCCTCATAAAACCAAACAAATTTGGTGCCTAATTTTAGGCTTTCAAAATAAATAATTTTTTTTTTTTTCGTTTTAAATTATTATTTTTTTGTTTTAATTAAAAATAAATAATGAAATGAAGATGAAATTTTAGAATTTTGCAATAAAAACACTAAATTTACTGCCTAATTTAAGGCTTGCAAAAGTAAATATTTTGCCTAATTTTAAGCTTTCAAAATAAATATTCTCCTCGCTTTAAATGATTTGTTTAAAGAAATTTATTACCTATTATCTTACTAAATAAATAAACAAATGAAACTGATATTCAAGATATCAAAATAAATTTAGTGCCTAATTTCAGGCTTTCAAAATAAATTTTTCTTTTTTGCCTTAAATTATTATTATTTTTTGTTTCAATTTAAAAAATAATGAAATAAAGATAAAATTTTAGAATTTTGTCATTAAAAAAAAAAAGAAATTTGCTGCCTAATTTAAGGCTTTCAAAATAAATATTTTCCTCGCTTTAAATTATTTATTTATATAAATCTGTTAACTATTTTCTATTATTAAAAAAAATAAACAAATGAAGATGAAATTCAAGAAATTTTTCATTAAAAAGAACTCAATTTGGTGCCTAATTTTATGCCTTCAAAATAAATATTTTCTGTAGTTGAACACAAAAATTATAAAAATGATACAAAAAAATTATGCTTCAAATTTAAAAAACAATTAAAGATGAAATTTAAAAATTTTGTTATAAATAAAATTGCTAACTAATTACCAAAAGAAATATTTTCATAAACAAAAATTGGTGCCTAATTTTAGGCTTTAAAAACAAATATATATTTTTAAAGAAGTTTTCTTTTTTTTTAATTTACAAAATAAATAAAAATAAATAAAAATAAATAAAAATAAAAAGAAATTTAAATGAAATTTAAGTTTTCTTTCCCAAACAATAATAAATTTATTGCCTAATTTAAGGCCTTTAAAATATATTATAATTTGCTGCCTACTAAATATTTTTTTTACTTGTATAAGACTCTAAAGATTTAATTTAAAATTTCTTTATTTTTTTAAAAACACTTTAACACTATTTTTCTTAATATTTTAATTTAATTACACAAACACTTTTTCTTATTTTTAAATTTTAATAAATATTTTTATTTAATTTTTTTTCTCTTTCCTTAAATTTCTTTAGCAAATTCTTTAAATTTTACACAAAATTTTCTTTTAAATATATTTTCTTTTTAATTAAAATTTCATAAGCTTAAAATTTTTTGCTTTAAATTATTTTTCTATAATAAAATTTTCTTTAAAACAATTTTCAAAATACGTTTTTTTATTTAAAACTTTTCCATTAACTTTTTTCACCGTTTACCGTTACCGTTGCATTACGCAGCATAAAATCAACTGATTTTTGTTATAAAATATTTGTAGTGATTTTGTCTATATTTACAAAAATGTTCACACAAAAAAATATATATATTTTACAAGTAAACTTTAACTTAAATTATAGCAAAAACATGCGCAGAAATATGGGGAAATTTTATAAAAAGCCAAAAAGTATACTAAGGAATATATTTAAGAAAAAATATTTTGGGGAGTATTATGAGAGTATTAAGAGAGTAAAAGAGAGTATATAGTGTTTTAAGCTATAATAGAGTAAAACTATTTATTATATGTTCCTTAAACAGGAAGTAAAAATGAAAGTCATTAATAACACAAAACATGATTTGTTTTCTTTTTTCTAGTTGTTTTTTTTTTTTTTTTTCTTATGTGTTTGTTAGTTGTTTATAGTTGGCCAACATCTTAAATTCCTTTGCATACTTTTGGGCAGATTTTTTTCTTTATTTCTTTATATCAATGAAGTTTTAAAAGTGCTAAGGAAGGGGTGAGGGTAAAAAGAAGTAAAGAAGGATAAAGGAGAAAATTAAATCAAGATTAGAAAAAAGAAAACTAAGATTTGTTTTTTTATATAAAAATAAAGTTAAAGGATTTGAAGCTAAATAAAATTGTAAATACAAGTTTATAGACTAGGATGAAATTATATTCCAAATATTTAATAAATAAATTAACAGTCAAAATAGGATTACTATGACATAGAAAATTTAAAAAGACATAATATTGGTCTCCACCCTTGTGCTAAAATAATTTTTTATGACAAATTCCTTTTAAATACCTTCAAAGTTTAGTCAGACAGACGGATGGACAGACATTATTAAATCGATTTGGAAAGTGGCAAAAGTCTAAGATTAACAAATTTAGATATAAAGTAAAACAAATTCCTTAATATGAAACAAATATTTGGCTGGAAAATATTATCAAAGATTCTCTATGTGAATTTAATTACATGTTTTCTTTTATTTATTTTGCAAAATTACTAAATTTTACATGGAAAGCCAGTCGAACGGACAGATGGACAGACATTGTTAAATTGATTCAGAAAGTATTTCAAGTCTAAGATTAATACGTTTAAACATAAAAAGATATATTTCATTTACTGATAGAAATATTTATCTTAAAAATGTTGCCAAAGATTCTCTAAATAAGAATTTTTATATGTTATTTTTAATTTTACAAAATTATTAAATTTTATATGGGCAGCTAGTTGGATGGACAGATGGACAGACATTGTTAAATTGATTCAGAAAGTGTTTCAAGTCTAAGATTAATACATTTAAACATAAAAAGATATATTTCATTTACTGATAGAAATATTTATCTTAAAAATGTTGCCAAAGATTCTCTATATAAGAATTTTTATATGTTATTTTTAATTTTACAAAATTATTAAATTTTATATGGGCAGGTAGTTGGATGGACAGATGGACAGACATTGTTAAATTGATTCAGAAAGTGTTTCAAGTCTAAGATTAACATATTTAAATATAGAAAGATACATTTCATATAAAGAAAGAAATACTTAACTTGAAAATGTTTTCAAAGATTCTTTATATGAGAATTATTACATGTTTTAAGTTTGCAAAATTATTAAACTTTACCAGGGTAGGACGGATGGACAGATATTTTTAAAGCGATTCAGGGAGTGATTTAATTCTCAGATTAACAAACTTAAATATAAAAAAACAAACTGCTTGCTTTGAAAAAAATATTTATGCTTAAAAATGTTGACAAAGATTCTCTATATAAAAATTATTACATGGTGTTTTTTTTTTGCAAAATGATTAATTGATTGATTTGCTAAATGGACGGACGTATGGACAGACATTGTTAAATCAACTTAATAAGTGATTAACTTCTTAGATCAGCAAATTCAAATATAAAAAACCAATTACATACTTTAAAAGAATCATTTGATTGAAAAATATTTCCAAAGATTCTCTAGATGAGTATTTTTACATGTTGTTTTTATTATTTTTGCAAAATGATTAAATTTCATATGGACAGCCAGTCAGACGGACAGATGGACAGACATCGTTAAATCGATTTAGGAAGTGCTTCAAGTCTAAGATTAACAAATTTAAATACACAAAAATCCTTTATATAAAACAAATATTTGACTTGAAAATATTTCCAAAGTTTCTCTATATAAAAATTATTATTTTTGAAAAATTATTAAATTTTATATAGACAGCCGGTTGGACGGACGGATGGACAGACTTCGTTAAATCGTTTTAGGAAGTGCTTCAAGTGTAAAATTAACAAATTTAAATATGAAAAAATAATTTGTTTACTACGAAAGAAATATTAAACTTTAAAATATTTCCAAAGATTCTCTATATGAAATATTATTAGTAGTAGTTTTTATTTTTTTGCAAAAATATTAAATGTTACATGAAAATTTATACGGACAGATGGACAGACCTTGTTAAATTAATTCAGAAAGTGTCTCAAGTCTAAAATTAACAAATTTAAACATTAAACAGCAAATTGCTTACTATAAAATAACAAATATTTGACTTAAACATATCTGCAAAAATTCTCTATAAGAAAATTATTATTATTTATTTTTGCAAAATTATTAAATTTTACATGAACAGCCAGTTGCACGGACGGATGGACAGACATTGTTTAAACAACTCTGGAAGTGATTAATGTGTTAGACTAGCAAATTCTTATATAAAAAAATAAGCCACATACTATAAAACACATATCTAAATTGGAAATATTTCCAAAGTTTCTCTAGATAAATTATTTTACATGTTAATTTTTTTTTTTATTTTCTTCCAAAATTACTAAAATTTACATGACCAGCCAGACGGACAGATAGACAGATTAGCAAATTTAAATATAAAAGAATGAATTAATTGCTATAAAAAATAATATTTAACTTAGAAATATTTGCAAAAAATTCCTATATTGGAATTTTTCAAATCAGAAGTGAATTTTAAGCGAATTTAAAAACAAAAATATACATATCTGGGGTGACCAACTTTGGAGGTCTAACCTTTAATCCCATGACCCGGTAGGGACCTGTTCTCTTTCAAATAAACTCAAAAACACCTCAGCTCGAATCACTTGACATTTTATTTAGATATCTCCAAGTTTTTTCAAATCATACTATAGACTGTAAACAAGTGAATAAACCAGATTATAGACAAGGTTTTGGACTCGAGCATAGACTAATATAAGTTCTAAAATACAGCCTAGAATAAAGACTTAACAAAAGAAATCTTTAAATCATTCCAAAAAACAATAAATAAAAAAATATTTCACTTCCTCAAAAAAAAAAAAATCTTTTTATTTACCTTTTTTTTCTCCCCACTTTCTACAATTTTTCTTTTCAATCTCTTAGCCTGCCTTGCCCAACAATAAACAAAAAAACGATTCTTTCAAGAAAATAAGACATGTGTTTGCCACTGGTAAAATCTAAACAAAAATAATATGAATAAATATAAAGTTGCTATAATAATTAATCAAAAGGTGCTTTAAAACTCTCTCTCTTTCTCCCTGATTTTAAAAAACTCTCCCAAAAACTCACAAAATAATGGTTTATGGCTCTCCTTTTAATACAACTTACCAGAGAGAAAAGTGACAGAGTATTAGAGTAAAAATAAAGGGAAATTTTTAGCCAAATAAACCAAAAAAAATAATAAAAATATATACAAATATGTTTCAACAAATAAATCAAAAATTAAAATTTAAAGCATACTTAAAGGAGCTAATAATTTTTGGTGGAGAAAATTTAAGAGGATTTAAAGAACAAATTTTAAAAATTGTTAATACTAAGGAAAACAAAATTTAAAAAGAATATTTCTTAAATGAATTAAATTAAATGAATTAAGAAAAAAAAAAATAAAAAATTTCGAAAAATCATAACATACTTAAAGGAGTTAAACAAGCGTTAAATGAATTTTAGATGAACTATAAGGTTAGTGTAATGAAAATGCACTGAAATTTATAGTCTAAACTGAGCAGAAATTAACTAAAATTTAACCCGAACTGAACTTCAAATGAATTTGAACTGAAATCAATAAAAAATAAACTTAAATGGAACTGGGGGGGGGGGGGGGGTTATTGTGTAATTCGATTCGAAAGAAAATTCTTTCGTAAATCAATGTATTTTAAATACAATTTCAAAAACTTTTTCTTTCCGAATCGTAATACATAATAACCCCCCTGAACTAAAACTGAACTAGAACTTAACTAAAAATTAACAGAAACTAAAATGAAATAGAACTGAATTTGAAATGAGCTAGAAATGAACTGAAACTGATCTTGGACTGAAATACATCTCAAATGAAGCTGAAATTCACTAGAACTGAACTAGACTAGACTGAATTGGATTAGCCTGTAGTCTAGACTATAGTTTTGTCTACAGTCTGGGCTATAGTTAAGTTTATAGTCCGTACTATAATATAGACTATAGTCTGGTCTACAGTTTTGTCCATAATCTTGGCTAAGTGTATAGTATTGTAGCCTGGACTATAGTTTAGTCTATAGTCTGGACTATAGGTTCATTCATAGTCTAGAAAATAGCTTAGTCTGGACTATAGCTCAGTCTATAGTCTGGACTATAGTTTAGTCTACAGACTGGACTATAGTTCATTCTATAGTCCCGACTAAAGTTTAGTTTATAGTCTGGAATTAGTCTATAATCTGGACTATAGTTTAGTTTATATTCTGGACTATAGTTTAGTCTATAGTCTGGACTATAATTTAATCTATAGTCTGGACTATAATTTAGTCTATAGTTTGGACTATAGTTTAGTCTATATTCTGGACTATAGTTTAGTCTATAGTCTGGACTATAATTTAATCTATAATCTGAAGTCTGGACTATAGTTTAGTCTATAGTCTGGAATTAGTCTATAATCTGGACTATAGTTTAGTCTAAATTCTGGACTATTGTTTAGTCTATAGTCTGGACTATAATTTAATCTATAGTCTGGACTATAATTTAGTCTACAGTCTGGACTATTGTTTAGCCTAGAGTGTGGACTATAGTTTAGTCTATAGTCTGGAATTAGTTTAAAATCTGGACTATAGTTTAATCTATATTCTGGACTATAGTTTAGTCTATAGTCTGGACTATAGTTCAATCTATAGTCTGGACTATAATTTAGTTTATAGTCTGGACTATAGTTTCGCCTAAAGTCTCCCGTATAGTCTGGACTATAATTTAGTCTATAGTCTGGGATATAGTTAAGTCTATAGTCTGAACTACAGGTTATTCTACAGTCTGGACTACAGTTTAGTCTATAGTTTGAACTATAGTTTATCCCAGAGTGTGGACTATAGTTTAGTCTATAGTCTGCACAATATTTTAGTTCATACTCTGGAGTATAGTTTGGTTTATAGTCTATTCTATAGTCTGTTAGTTTTTTATATTGAAAAATTTTTTAAATTTTCTTTAATTTTTCCAGAATATCTCTCTCAAAAAAGCAGTTCATTTAAAGCCTCAAATATTTTTTTTTTCCCCAAAAAACAAATCACTTCATATTAAATTTCAAACATTAATTCTACTGCCATTTTTTTTTTTTTTTATTTTCAATTAAGTTTGAAATCTCGTTATAGATTTTTAGTTGTTCCCCGGAAAAATGAAAAGAAACCGACATACAAACAAAAACAAAAATTTATTACTTGGTTATTTGCGCCACTCAACCCATTTATGGTGTTGAACGTACACATATTTTGTGTGTTGAATATCGATTTTTGTTTCGCATTTGATAGAATTTTTGTTGGTATTTTTTTTTTTTAACTTTTATACAAACAAAACTGATGTGAAACTGTCGCTCGATATTAGGAGGCATGAACACAGAAAAATACAACAACAACAATAATAACAACAAAAAAAGAAGTGTGCAAAATTGTCTGCAGGCTTTTTAATACAGAAACACACATTTTATCCTTATATCTAATTGTATAAATGTATGAGTGTATGAAGAATGTATGTGTATGAATACGAAATATAAACATGAATTCATTCATTTTTCTTTCTCGTATAAAAACTGTTAAGGATTTTGACCTTAAAAAAAATATTTTTTTGTTGTATGTCGTTTTATGTATGTTAACTGTAATATGCATAATAATTTGAACTTTTTTTTTTTTTAATTTTGATTCTATTCACAAGAAAAACTTTTTTGAAATGTTGACGTTTGTTTTTGGTTTGGTAGGGGGAGAAGGTGGAATGGAAGTTTAATGGAAAACTGAGTCAAAAACAAAAAATATAAATGTATGAAAAAAAAAAAATTTTTTCAAAAAATTGTTACAAAATCAAACAGCATAAAACGTTGAGAAGGAAATTAAAGTAAAAGATAATTAAGATTGAAATTTTTGAAGGTCATGAACTTAAATAATTTATTACATTGAAATCAAAGAAACAGAAAATAAAAAGAAAGAAATAAGTAATTTAAAGCATAAGGAAAATTTTTGGATATTAAAAAAATTTCAACGAACTGTAAAATGATAAAAGTATTTTAAATCGAAGCTGACTAATTGAACACTGAAATAGAACTGATGCAGAACAAAATTCAAAGTGACTTTCAGCTGATGTCGAAGTGATAGTTTAGTCTATATTTGAAACTATAGACTAGACTACAATCTAAACTAAAGGCTAGACTATAGACCAAAATATAGACTAGACTATAGTCTAAACTTTAGACTAGACTATAGTCTAAACTATAGACTAGACTATATTCTAAACTATAGACTTGACTATAATCTAAACTATAAACTAGTCTATAGTCTAAACTATAGACTAGACAACAGTCTAAACTATAGACTAGACTATAGTCTAAACTATAGTCTTGACTAAAGTCTAAACTATAGACTAGAATGTAGTCTAAACTATAGACTAGACTATTGTCTAAACTATAGACTAGACTATAGTCTAAACTATAGACTATAGACTAGACTACAGTCTAAACTATAGACTATAGTCTAAACTATAGACTATAGTCTAAACTATAGACTAGACTATAGTCTAAACTATAGACTAAAATGTAGTCTAAACTATAGACTGGACTATAGTCTAAATTATAGACTGGACTGTAGTCTAAACTATAGACTGGACTATAGTCTAAACTATAGACTATAGACTAGACTACAGTCTAAACTATAAACTATAGTCCAAACTATAGACTATAGTCTAAACTATAGACTATAGTCTAAACTATAGACTATAGTCTAAACTATAGACTATAGTCTAAACTATAGACTAGACTATAGTCTAAACTATAGACTAGACTATAGTCTAAACTATAGACTAAAATGTAGTCTAAACTATAGACTGGACTTTAGTCTAAACTATAGACTATAGACCAGACTATAGTCTAAACTATAGACTAGACTACAGTCTAAACTATAGACTAGACTATAGTCAAAATTATAGACTAGATTATAGTCTAAACTATAGGCTAGACTATAGTCTAAACTATAGACTATAATGTAGCCTAAACTATAGACTAGACTATAGTCTAAACTATTGACTAGAATGTAGTCTAAACTATAGACTAGACTATAATCTAAACTATAGACTAGAATGTAGTCTAAACTATAGACTAGACTATAATCTAAACTATAGACTAGACTATAGTCTGAACTATAGACTAGACTAAAGAACTCTAAACTATAGACTATAGACTAGGCTATAGTCTAAACTATAGACTATAGTCTAAACTATAGTCTAAACTACAGACTAGAATATAGACTAGACTATAGTCCAAACTATATACTAGACTCTAGTCTGGACTATAGTCTAGTAGTATAGTTTAGTCTACATTCTAGTCTATAATTTAGACTATAGTCTAGTCTATAGTTTAGACTATAGTTCAGACTATGGTTTAGACTATAATCTATTATATAGTTTGGACAATAGTCTAGTGTATAGTTAAAACTATAGTCCAGACTATAGTTTAATCTTATAGTCTATACTTCAGATTATTGTCTAATCTATAATTTAAACTGTAATCTAGTCTTTAGTTTAGACTATAGTTTAGTCAATAGTTTAGATTACAATCCATAGTTAATCTATAGTCTAGTTTTTAGTCTAGTCTCTAGTCTAGTCTATAGTTTTGTGTATAGCCTAGTCTATAGACTTTAGTTTTATCTAGATTTTAATATAGTCTAATTTAGTCAAACAAAATTCTTTTCCTTAGCCTTCTTTACCCTCTAAAGTTCAGTTTGCTTTTTTTAACATATTTCCTTTTTTAATGTAGTTTCTGTTTTAAATAAATTTTAATTTCCATTTACCAAAGCCTATCAAATATAACATTATTTCAAAAACCTTTTTCTTATTCACATTTCTCAGCATTTCATCACATGTTTCCTTTTTTTGCTCCTATTCCCCTCATATGCTTTTATTTTAATATACAATAATTTGAAACGTTTCACTCTATACTTTATTGTTACTTTCATATCTTGACATTTTCAACCTAAATGCTCAATAATAATGTTGTAACCCTTACATACTTACAACAACATTAAAACCCACATGTTGTTTAACATAAAAAGTGAAATAAATTTTTTGAAATATTCATTTAAAAAATGAACAGAACAATACAAAAGCTATTCATGCTATGCTACTATGTATAATGACAGTCTCATAATGTAGAACATTTCCTGGCAGAAACATATAAAGATTTCAATTTTGTTTTCCCAAAATAAAGGACTTTCTTTTTGCTGTTAATAGCTGTAAAGCAAAATAGAAAAAAACCAAGTCTCAACTAATTGACTTTAACCCGTACATTAAAGCATACTTTAAGGGTTGTGCTGTTTTAATGTTTTATCATAATGTTTTTAGGAGCTACATTATTCTAAATAATAAACATGTGTAGCATACTTTTGTGATGTTTATGTTTCATTGTGTCCTAATGTTGAAATAGTTTTTGATGAAAATGTTTAAAATATTTTAAATATTTCTTTTATATACACAGAGAGGTTTAATGTTTTTTATAAGGTTTCTGAAAATATTGTTTTGAGGTTTAAGAGGCCAATATGGTTTTGATAAAGTTGTAAATGAAATGAAGCATATATGGTTATAAAAATAATGTGGAAGAGTTTAGTGTAAAGCAAATACATTTTCTGTAACCACTTTACACTGACAGTATACATATGTATATACGATTTTAATAAAAAGAGTATAAACCATAGATGTGTAAAATATAAATTTTGTTAAAATTTGTTCAGTATTTAACAAATAATATTTGCTACTAATACTAAGCGCAAATAAAATAAATATTTTGTGATTTTTACCAAAACGGGGATAAACCGCCAAAGTGAAATTGGCAAAACAAAAAAAGAAAAAAAGAACCTTATATAAAATAAATATTTGAGCCAAATTTTGTCCCCCTGCGTTTTCCGTTCGACCCCTATTCTGCTTTCAACAGACAGACAGACGGACGGACATAGATAGATCGACTCAGAATCGAATCAGGACCCAGAAAATTTATACTTTATGGGGTTTTAAATGATTCTTTCGACATGTTACATGCGAAATGACAAAATCAATATACCCCCATCTTCTTGATGGTGGGTATAAAAAGACTAAAATAAAAGAAAAAACTATAAATAAATGAAAAAAAAAAAAAACTCCAATTTAAACAAAAATATCGAAAATAAAAAAAAGCTCCAAAATAAAAATATACATAAACGAAAAAAACCGACAAAAAGGAAAAAAATGCAAAGTAAACAAGAAAAAACAAAAATAAAAAGTCGGTCAGACTAAGAAATCGCCAAAAACGGAGAAAACGCCAAAATAAAAATCGCAGAAATAAAAAAAAAACATTAAATAAAAAAAACGCATAAAAGGTAACACATAAAAACCGCCTAAATATACAAACAAAAGAATTTAAAAATCGCCAAAACATCAAAAGCGCCAAATTAAAAAATACAAAAGAAAATAAAAATAAAAATCATTTAAATAAAAAAATACCAAAGCGGAATGAAAACGCCCAAACGGAAAAATGACAAAAAATATACAAAATATCACCAGAATTAGAAAAAAAACTGCGAAAATTAAAAAACTTTAAAATAAAAAACTTATAAACATAAAAAATCGACAAAACGAAAAAATTGCAAAACTTAGGAAAAATAAACGAAAATCGCTAAAATGCAAAAAATCGGCAAAACGAGACAATAAAGAATTAACAAAATTAACGAAAAAACGACAAAGCAAAAACAAATTACAAAATGAAAATAAATCAACAAAATAGTAAAAACGCTTAAACTAAAAAAATTTAAAAAAAAGAACAGAAAAATTAAAATAAAAAAATTACAGAAAGAAAGAAAACTCCAAACGCAATGACGACAAAAAAAGAAAAACTAAAATAATAAAAACGCCAAAATAAAAGAAAATTAAAAAAAAAAATCACCAAAACGGGAAAAAAACGACTAAATGAAAAAAACGCCATAAATTAACCAAAGTCAGAAAGAATGCAAAAAAAATCAAAACGCCTATGAAAAAAATAGTAAAACAATTAAAACGATAAAATAAATTAAAATGAAATGAAATCAATTTGGCCAAAACGGAAAGAAAACTCCTAAACGTAAAAAAACGCTAAAATAACAAAATGTAAAATAGTCCCGAAAAGTTAAACAAATCTCCAATGTGATGAAAAAAACATCCAATAGGAAAAAAATCACATAAAAGGTAACACATAAAAAACGCCTAATATACAAAAAAAGAAATCGCCAAAAAAAAGTGCTACAATAAAACTATACAAATAAAAATCATTTAAATAAAAAAAATTTCAAAGCGAAATGAAAACGTCCAAATGGAAAAAATTACAAAAAATATACAAAATATCACCGTAATTAGAAAAATAGTGCGAAAATGAAAAAAATTCAAAAAAAAAAACTCATAAACTTAAATAAACGCCAAAACGAAAAAATTGCAAAACTAAAAATAACGAAAAATAAACGAAAATCGACAGAATGCAAAAAATCGGCATATAGATAAAATAAACAATTAACAAAATTAAAAAACAAAGTGAAAACAAATTACAAAATGAAAATAAATCGACAAAATAGAAAAAAACGCTTAAACTCAAAAAATTAAAAGAAAAAAAAAATCCCATAAGAAAAAACATCCCCAAAACAGAAAAAATTACAAAAATTTAAAAAAAAACGTCAAAATAAAAAAATGGCAAAAAAATCTCCAAAATAACCAAAATTAAAATAGTTAAAAAAACAAAAGCCAAAACAAAATGAAAAACAAATTCTTCAAAACGAAAAGAAAACCCCTAATGGAAAAAGACCAAAGAAAAAAAATTACAAAAATGAAGAAAAAATAAAAAACTCAAAATTAACAAAAGTAAGTAGAATGCAAAAAAAAATCTACCAAACGCCAAAATAAAAAAAATAAAATAAAATAAATAAAGAAAGATAACGCCAAATGCAATGAAAAAAAACTAAAATAATAAAAACGCTAAAATATAAGAAAATTAAAAAAATCGCCAAAACAGAAAAAAACGACTAAATGAAAATGGAAAAAAAACGCCATAAATTAATCAAAGTCGACTGAATTCCAAAAAATCCAAAACACCAACATATAAACGCAATGAAAAAAAATAGTAAAACAATTAAAACGACAAAATAAAATAAATTAAAGTGAAATGAAATGAAATCAATTTGTCCAAAACGTAAGGAAAACTCCTAAAACGCTAAAATAACAAAATTGCCATAATGCAAAATAGTCCCGAAAAGAAAAACAAAACTCCAATATAAAAAATCACATAAAAGAAAATATATTCAAAGCGGGAAAAAACACAAAAATAAAAAAACCCCAAAATAAACAATAATGGTCAGAATGACAAATATCGGCAAAATTTAAAAAAAAATCATAAAAACGCCAAAATAAAAAAAAAAAAAAAAAAAACACGAAAACGAAGAACAATTCAAATGGAAGTTATCGAAAATTAAAAAAAAAGAAATAGAAAAAAGAAAAAAGAGAGAAAAAGATATAATCAAGCCCGACCATATGATACCCTACACCATTGTATACATTATAATTCAGGACCGATACTCATATTAAGTGTAAAATAAAACATACGAATACAGAATATTAACTCGATGTTAACATTTATATGAATTTATTCACCTTTGGGCGTTTCCCGAAAGAGGGCCTTATATGGGAGCTATGGTAAATTATAAAACGATCTTTGTAAAATTTGAAAATATCATTTATGTCTATATAAAACTTGTTTGTGACAAATATTAACTTGATACTAACATTTTAATGGAATTTATGCCCGTTAAAGTGATTTTCTGTTAAAGGTATTTATATGGAAGCTATGGTCAATTATTGACCGATCTTTATAAAAATCGGCACACTTATTAAAACTTATATGAAACTTATATGTGCCAAATTTCATTAAATTCTTTGCTATATTTAAGGAATTTATGCTCGTTAAACCTTTTTCCGGGAAGACATTTGTATGGAGGCTAGGTGAAATAATGGGCCAAACATAACCAATTTCTATAAGCTTCGTCCCTGGACTGTAATAAACCTGTGTGCTAAATTTCATTAATTTTTGTTCAAAATTGCTACCTGTAGTTTGATTACAAGGTTTACATGGGCGGACAGACGGACGGACATCGTTAAATCGACTCAGAATGTGATTTTAAGCCGATTGGTATAAATTATGATGGGTCTTAGACCAATATTTTCTGGTTATTACAAACATCAGCACAAACGTATAATACCCTCCTATGGTGGTGTAGGGTATAAAAAAAAATCAATATAGAAAAACGTTATCAAAAATTTTTAACCTGGCTGAATGAAACTGATTTAAATCCTTAATAAGTTTTTTTTTCTTAAGGTAATGATATTTTAAACAAACTGGCTACAGATCTGAACTCACAAGACTTGAAACTAATAAAATGCAAAATTTTAGCACCATAGTTTTCTTTTTAAAATCATGATTGTTGTTCAAAGTTCAAAAACTTAGAAAAAGTTCTAAAAATTACTTAAGTTTTTCCCATTCTTCTATATTATTTGTTCGCGCGTTGGGCGGGGTCTGTACGCCCCTCTACTGAAAACGAAAACGAAATATATAACGAAGAATTATGTAAGCTAAGCAATGTAATTTAGATTAAAAAAAAATAGAGTTTATGTTTTTTCTGATTTTTGAAATTAAAGTAAAATTTGTGTAAAAAATTGCTTTTTTGGGAAACTATAAATATTTTATCAGTAATAAAATCTTTGTTAGTAAAGATATCTTAATGAAATTTTCGGTGAATGTAGACTTTGACGTGTAAAATAAGAAAGTTTAAAAATCTTCAAAATTTTGGTAAAAGAAATCCCATTATTCCCAGAACAAACACTCCGAAAATCCCAAAAATAGGTTTTTTCACATTTTCGGCTATAAAATCCACATTTTTTCCGAAGTCCTGTAGATTTTGATTGAAAACTTTTAAGAACATATTATAGATTCCTAAACTGCATACCGTTTGCCAATTCGTGCTTTAGGATTTTAAAAAATATAGACTAAAGTCAAAACTTTTTTATAAAATGGGTCGAATTCGGGAGGGTGCGTACCTTGACCACTTGAGTTATTGGGCTTGTTTTTTATTTTAAACTCATCTCTATAAAGATATCTTTCAGAAAAGTATAAAACTATTATATGTTATTAAAGAAAATTTTATTTTAGAGAAGAAAGAGTGTAGATACTTTTTCAGCCAAAAAAATACAAAAAGTCATTTTTGCAATTTTCAAATTCAAAATCGTTTATTTTTGGACTCATTAAAGATATCGATTTCAAATTTATGTTATTCCATAGATAATTTAGTCTTTAACTAGTTAAAAAATAAACTAATAAATTCGATTGGTAATATTAGGATATATGTGAAAAATAACTGGACCAAGAATATGCAAAATTGAGGTGCCTAAAATTTCAAAAGCAAATAACTCAAAAACTATAAGAGATAAATAGGACATGCAAGCAGTTTGGCAAGCAATTAAAAAAATGTAAAACAAACATTTGGCAGGCAGTTAAAAAATTTTTATGTCGGAGGTATCCTACTTTGAGTGCCCTTAACTGAGGGTTAAAGTTTAAAACAAAAATTTTGCCTACCAGCGAAAAAACCTTTGGAGGGTTTACTACACATATCAAGAGCTATTAAATGCAAATGGAATGATTTCGCCTCCAAAATACCGATGTATAGTGTAATCAAATAAAACAAAAATTATTTATATACCTAAAACTCCTATAAAGATCTTTAATAAATAGTTTTCCTATTTTTGTTTTTATTTTTATATTTCTAGCTTCTTGTCTATATATGTATGTAGTTTTTTGCCTGTCAAAATTGATCCCTGTCATATCAAGCAAAGTGCACGTTAATAATAATTAAAAACCACGACACCAAAAAAAAATAAAAAATTTACAAGACACATTACACTGACACACACACATATAAATATTGCAATATGTATAAAGCAAAGAAAAATATAAACTTTTGCCAAAAACAAAAGAAATATTGTAACAAGGCTTACCACCCGCAAAAAAAAAAACTACATATGAAAACAAAAATTATGAACTTAAACGTAATAAAACCAAAAAAGTGGGGGTGAAGAAAAATAGAAGAAGAAAAAAAAAGATGAGTGTGTTGTCACGCATAATTAAAATTAAATGCGCTACAGGGAATAATACAAATGAATTACAACAGCACAGCAGCAGGAATAAAACGGCAAAACAGACACCAAAACAACAAGAACAAACTAAAAAGAGCATGTGTCATTATAAAAAGCATATTTATAGGAGCAGGAAAAAATACCAAAACCCCAAATAAAAGAAAAATATTTAAACATTTGGGCATGTAAAGATTTTTTTTTACTCTTAGCAATATTTACATGAAAAGCATAATAAAACAAATAAAAAAAAGTCGAGCCACATACAAGTGGGAAACCGCCCAAAAGTATGCTATATGCTTTTAAAATACTACATATGAAGGCAAAAATTATAGTAAAGATAACCAGAACATATTGAAATACTCCTATATAAAATGTTTGTCTTGTGTTGTATGATTTCTTTTTTTTATTTATATAAAGCTACATTTCAAGTTCATTTATTATGCTTGTGATGGCCATTAATTACTTTATATAACTGCTACATATTAAACACACAGGTATCTTTAGATAAAATTGTGGATATGTAGCCATATGATCTTTTACTCCTTTTACATATTCATTATGGGTTTTGTTAAACATGTTAAGCTTTTAAGGAGAAAAAAAAAAATATTTCTGTCGTTTGCTGAAAAATACATGAAAATATGTTTAAGCCGAAAACAGTAGGCAATGAAATGCTTTCAACACTAATTATACGCAAATTAAGTAAAGCATATTTTTGGGGGGAAGTTCATTATTATCACAAATATATTTGCGTGCTTAAAAAATTCTTAAGGGGATTAACAGTTATTTGGTTTAGTAATTAAAAATATTAAGAAGGAGAAAAAAAAATCTAAAATTAAAAGCCTTTAACAAACTATTCACCCTTTTTTTCTAAGGACTAAATGTAAAGAAAAGGGGGTTGTCGATATCAAGGCTTTCTAGCCAAAATAAGACAGATTAAAAATTGTAAACGTTTAAGGCATATTTAATCAAGTTATTTTGAATATTCTCCCCCTAAATATTTTGAAATAAAATCAATTATAAATACAATAAAAAAAATTCAATTATAATTATGCTTAAAAGAAAGGAATAAAAATTAAATCCTTGAAAGATTTGTATTAAAAAAAAAAATAATAATAAAATTTTTAATGGTCTTTAGAAGCAAATAATAATTTAAATTAAAAAAAATAAAAAATAAAATTTTGAAATTTATAAGAAATTAAAAGTTTATTTCAAAAAATTAAGCCAAAAAATATAACACTTTAAAGCATTTCTTATAATAAAAGATCAAAAGAAATTATTTGCCTCAGTATAACAGTTTTGAAACCAAATTTTTATAAAATTAAAACAGTTTTTTCTCCCACTGTGCCAAAATTATAACATTTTATAAAAAAGAAAATTATAAATTTAATATAACAGTTAATATAAAAGAAAATTAAGAAATTATAACAGTTTATTTTGAAATAGATCTAAAAACATATTAAAAATTCAAAGGTTTTATGAAATAAAAGTTCAAGATAAAATATTTGCTTTAGTATAAAAGTTTTTGTGAAAAAGTTTTATAAAATTATAACAGTTTATTTTTAAACTATGCTACAATTATAACAGTTTTAAATTTAGTATGAAATAATAGTTCAAAAAAAAATATTTGCTTTAATATAACAGTTTTTAAAACAAATTTTTATAAAATTATAACAGTTTATTTTGAAATTATGATAAAATTATAACAGTTTTACATTTACTATGAAATAAGAGTCCAAGATAAAATATTTGTTTAAGTATAACAGTTTTTGTAAAAAACTTTTATAAAATTATAACAGCTTATTTTGATATTATAATAAAATTATAACAGTTTTAAATTTATTATGAAATAAAAGTTCAAGAAAAAAATATTTGCTTTAGTATAACAGTTTTACTGCGAAATGTTACACAATTATAACAGTTTATTTTGAAACTGTTCAAAAATTATAATAGTTTTACAAATATTGTGAAATAATAGTTCAAGATAAAATATTTGCCTTAGTATAACAGTTTTAAGACAAACTTAAAAAAAAATTATAACAGTTTATTTTGGAAGAAATACAAAAAATATAAAATTTTCAAAGATTTTATGAACTAAAAGTCCAAGAAAAAATATTTGCCTTAGTATAACAGTTTTTGTGACAAACTTTTAAAAAATTATAAGTTTATTTTGAAATTATATTTAAATTATAACAGTTTTACAAGTATTATGAAATAAAAGTTCAAGATAAAATATTTGCCTTAGTATAACAGTTTTTGTGACAAACTTTTATAAAATTATAACAGATTATTTTGAAATTATAATAATATTATAACACTTTTAAGCTTTTCATGGTATAAAAATTTAAAAAAAATATTTCTTTTAGTATAACAGTTTTTGTGACAAATTTTTAAACAATTATAACAGTTTGTTTTGAAATATTTACTTTAGTATAACAGTTTTTGAGAGAAATTTTAATAAGATTATAACAGTTTATTTTGGAACGGAAGATCAAAATAAAATATTTGTTTTTGTATAACAGTTTTTGTGACAAACTTTTATATAATTATAACAGTTTATTTTGAAATTATACTAATATTATAACAGTTTTAAATATTTTATGTTATAGAATTTTAAGGATAACTATATATCACAATATAATAGTTTTTGTGGCAATCTTTTATAAAATTATAACAGTTTATTTTGAAACTGTGCTAAAATTATAACAGTTTTAAATGTATTATAAAATAAAAATTTGTAGGGAAATATTTGATTTAATATAACAGTTTTTGTTGCAAACTTTTATAAAATTATAACAGTTTATTTTGCAACTGTTCGAAAATTATAACAGTTTTACATGTATTATGCAATAAAAGTAAAAAAAAAAAATATTTACCTTAGTATAACAGTTTTTGTGACAAACTTTTATAAAATTATAACAGTTTATTTTGAAATTATAATAAAATTATAACAGTTTTAAATGTATTATAAAATAAAAATTTGAAAGAAAATATTTGTCTTAGTATAACAGTTTTCGTGTTAACTTTCATAAAATTATAACAGTTTATTTCGTAACTGTTCGAAAATTATAACATTTTTTAATGTTTTATTATATAAAAGTTTATGAAAAACTATCCCCATTAGTACAATGGTTTTTTCGACAAACTTTTAAAAAATTATAACAGTTTATTTTGTAACTGTTCGAAAATTATAAATTTTTTTTAGCACTTATAACTGTAAAACAGTAGAGAAACTATTTTCCATAGTATAACAGTTTTCCTAAAAACTTTTATAAAATTATAACAGTTTATTTTGTAACCGTTCGAAAATTATAAATTTTTTTGGCATTTTTTGATATAAAGGTTTATGAAAAACTATTTCCCATAATATAGCAGTTTTTCTGACAAACTTTTATAAAATTATAACAGTTTATTTTAAAACTGTACGAAAATTATAACATGTTCAAATTTTGTATGGCATAAAAGCTTAAAAATAACTTTTTATAATGGTATAACCGTTTTTAAGACAAACTTTTATAAAATTATAACAGTTTATTTTGAAACTATTGGAAAATTATAACACTTTTAAATATTTTATGGTATAAAGGCTTATGAAAAACTATTTTCCATGGTATAACAGTTTTTCTGACAAACTTTTATAAAATTATAACAATTTATTTTAAAACTGTTCGAAAAGTATATAATTTTTTAGCGTATAAAACTATAAGAGAGACCATAGAATATATTCACCATAGTATAACAATTTTCTTATTAACTTTTATAAAATTATAACAGTTTATTTAGCAACTGTACGAAAATTATAACACTTCTTAATACTTTATGCTATAGAAACTCATGAAAAACTATTTCCCCTAGTATAACAGTTTTTTTTAATTTTTTTTTATAAAATTATAACATTTTATTTTGAAACTAAGCTAAAAATATATTATTTCCAAACGTTTTATAATATAAAAATTTCAGAAAGAATTTTTCGTGTTAATATAACAGTTTTTTTTTTTTTTTTATTTAAAATATCTTTAATTTTCTAAAGAAATCTTTTATTATAATTATTTCAGCTTAAAACTTTAACATTTCTCAAAATGCCAACCATATGATTTTCCTTTATAACCATATCCTTTAACAACAACAACAATAAGCCCCAAATTATAAGCTTAAAAGTATAATATTTCATACTATTATAAAGTATAAAACCAAAAAAATCCTCTTAAAATCATATCTTGGTATTACGCGTTAATTTACCCACTAAATGCACAAACACAATTACATATACAGACTACAAATACAACAATTACATTCACTTCTCATACATATAGTTTGCAATAATTGTCAACCACTTCAATTTCAACTACTAGACCCACCTTTTAAACTTATAAAAATGACCTTTTCCTTTTACAAATAACTGAACAATGAATGAATGAATGAATATACGTATGTCTTTGTATGGATACACTTGTGTAAGTTTGTGGTGACATGAATGTTAAAGGGGATTAAAAACGTTTGAAATCCTCTTAAGTGTCGAGTTAAAATGTGGTTTACTTATAAAGGGGCTTTAGTTAGTGTGATAAAGAGAGGGAGAGAGAAAGAAAGTGAGGGAGTAAGAGGTAAAACTAATTGTACTGACCATATAACTCAATAAACACTTCAATAATACGACAATAATATGAAAACACAAGACAAGATTTGCAGCTTTCTAGCTAAAATAAATGACAACAAAAGAAACAGAAAATTGGAATTGCTAGGAAATGTGATAGGTGAAGCTTAAAATAGAACATAAAAGAGAGGAAAAGTTATGAAAGGTGATAGGACTTATTGAAAAAAAAAGTAATCTAGATAATTTCTTAACTTAGAAACTTAAAGATCTCAGGTTAATTTAAAAAAACACACCTAAAAGTATGCTTCATTATTTTCCTTTAATCTGCATAATATCCTAACTTAGGTATTAACTTAAAAAACTCGTGTTCAATGAAAAAAAATACACCTAAAAATATGCTTCAAATATTTTTCTTTAATGTTATTATTAAATCTACTTTATATTAAAGCATACTTTTAGGATATTTGTAAGGAAATTGTTTTCTATTTTTTCCAACTATAACTACTTATAACAAGATAAAACCCATAATATCAATACTTTTAGAATCTAAAAAAAAAGAAAATCTCCTTTTAAAAGCCACAACCCGTAAACCAAAAAAAGTTAACAATTGTTTAAGAAATTCTTCTTTTAAAAAGACCACAAACTTTACGTGTTTGTTGTTAAAATCTACTTCCTTGTACACATACACACACACATATATTTCTCTACCAAATGAAACCATAATTTTGATAACAAAAGGATTTATGGAATTTTTATCAAAGTTCAAGTACATGGAAAACTAAACAGAAATTGAAAATTATCGGAAAAAAAAAAACACTAGAGTATTTGGAAAAATTTCTGGGAAAATATAATAAACAAAAGAAAATATATAAATAGGAAAATAACAGGACAAGAGACAATTTAAAATAAAACAGTGATTTGAAAGGACAAAAAAAAAAAACTAAAAAAATAAATTTGTCTTTAAGCCGGACGTACGGACAGACACAAATATATTAAAGTTTTGAGAAAGAAAATTTTGAAATTAGGAAAAAAATCATTAGGATTTGATTGCTTATAAATATTCCTTACGCTAAGACTTATTTATCTCACTTTCTCTATCATTCATAAGCTGGTTTTAAAGATTGTATTCTGGGTATAAAAAATCTTAGAAATAAATTTATGTTTATACCAGACGTACGGACAGACACAATTATATTTTTTAATTTTGGAGAAGGAAATTTTGAAATTATTAAAGAAATTATTAGGATTTCATTGTATATAAATATTACTAACACTTAGACTTATTTATCTCTCTTTCTCTTACATACTCAGGCTCCTTTTTTATTTTATTCTGGGTATAAGAAATCTGACAAAAAATTTGTCTTGCAACCGGACGTACGGACAGACACAATTATATTTAAATTTTGAAGAAGAACAATTTTAATTTAGGAAAAAATCATTACGGTTTGATTTTATATAAATATTCCTTACGCTTAGCTTTATTTATCTCACTTTCTCTTTCATTCTTAAGCTCGTTTTTAAGATTGTATTCTGGGTATTAGAAATCTTACAAAAATTTGTCTTTAAGCCGGACGTACAGACAGACACAATGATATTTAAATTTTGGGAAAAGAAAATTTGAAATTAGGAAAAAATCATTACACAGAAAAAATAATAACAAATATTTTTTTAAACAAATCGTTGTTTCATTAAAATTTAAATCTTATTAATTTAATTATTCAATTTTAATATTTTATTTTATTGGATTTGAATAACTTGTGTATCTTAAACAAAATAAAAACAAATATATTTTTGACATACTTTTTAAAAATACAAAACAATTACATAAATTATTTTTTATGATTCTAAACTTTCAGAGGTAAGTAACATTGATTTTTACAACATTTCCTAACAATTAATAATACTCCTCCTCTAAAAAGGGACCATTTTAACTCTGCTAGTAAAATTGGTTTATTAAATGAGATATCCGAGGGCTTTTAACTACAAACTTAAGACTGCTCCATATCGATGGCATTCAACTATTCCAGGTTAAAAATATTTCTTGTCAACTCAATTTAATGTATGCAAAAGAGGAATATGTTTGGCATCTTGAAACATAAACTAGCAAAGTCACAGGTTCCTCTGTATGGATATTTTTCCTACATTCAAATAAAGGATGCCTCTTTCAAGTAAGATGTAAAAATTGAGTTTATTCTTATATTTGTTTATGCTAAACTGGTTCTGTTCAATTTTAAGGTCTCTTCCGCGCTGAATTAAGATTTGCAAAACAAATCTGTCCATTCCGGATTTAATAATACAAATCAATGTAACGGCATATACCCAAAGTTAATGGGAAGCAATGACTCTAATATGTATTTTAAAGATGGCAGAATTCAACACACATAATTTGCAACATGAGAATCCGACTGCCGTGGACCACAAGTCACTTAATTGAGTTAACCTTACGCATCCACTTTAGTCGGTCAATAAAAAATTTAGCAAAATTTAGAGTATGAATATCAAATTATAGACTGAGTGATTATCGAATTAACTTCTCATGTAAGTATCACTTTGAGATCGTTTTTTTGAAACAGTATAATAATATATTTTCTTTTTATAGGTTGAATTGGCATTTTTAATTGGAGGAATGTACTTTGCGAAAAGAAATAAACGCCTTTGTTTTTCATTTTTAATTTACACTAATATTATCTGTAAGAACATCTAAATTATATTAATGTAGCATTAGTATTCATAACACTGCATTAGCTTTAATAAATATATTTATTTTAATTTATTATTACTATTATTTATCACTATATTAATTGATTTTATAATAAATTTTGCTTGAATTTATTTTTAAAACCAAATATTATTTTTCTTGTTTTACTAAAAAAAATTATTGAATTTTAGAAAATTTTCAAATATTATATTTTATAAATAGCAATAATATTTTAATAAAGAAAAAAACTTTTTATTTTCAATAAAATATTTACGAATGTGAGTATTTGATTTTACTAATTCAGTGATAGGTCCGATTTCATTTAAAAGTATTATTGAGTTTAAGAATTTAGTAATAGAATTTGAAATTTAATTTTTTCTGTGTAGGATTTGATTGAATATAAATATTGCTTACACTTAGACTTACTTATCTCTTTTTCTCTTTCACTCTTAAGCTCGTTTTTAAGATTGTATTCTGGGTATAAGAAATCTGACAAAAATTTGTCTTGCAACCGGACGTACGGACAGACACAATTATATTTAAATTGTGAGGAAAAAAAATTTTAATTTAGGAAAAAATCATTACGGTTTGATTTTATATAAATATTCCTTACGCTTAGCTTTATTTATCTCACTTTCTCTTTCATTCTTAAGCTCGTTTTTAAGATTGTATTCTGGGTATTAGAAATCTGACAAAAAATTGTCTTTAAGCCGGACGTATGGACAGACACAATTATATTTAAATTTTGGGGAAAGAAAATTTGAAATTATGAAAAAATCATTAGGATTTGATTGGATATAAATATTGCTTACACTTAGACTTACTTATCTCTCTTTCTCTTTCATTCTTAAGCTCGTTTTAAGATTGTATTCTGGGTATAAGAAATCTGACAAAAATTTGTCTTGCAACCGGACGTACGGACAGACACAATTATATTTAAATTTTGAGGAAAAAAAATTTTAGTTTAGGAAAAAATCATTACGGTTTGATTTTATATAAATATTCCTTACGCTTAGCATTATTTATCTCATTTTCTCTTTCATTCTTAAGCTCGTTTTTAAGATTGTATTCTGGGTATTAGAAATCTGACAAAAAATTGTCTTTAAGCCGGACGTATGGACAGACACAATTATATTTAAATTTTGGGGAAAGAAAATTTGAAATTATGAAAAGATCATTAGGATTTGATTGGATATAAATATTGCTTACACTTAGACTTACTTATCTCTCTTTCTCTTTCATTCTTAAGCTCGTTTTAAGATTGTATTCTGGGTATAAGAAATCTGACAAAAATTTGTCTTGCAACCGGACGTACGGACAGACACAATTATATTTAAATTTTGAGGAAAAAAAATTTTAATTTAGGAAAAAATCATTACGGTTTGATTTTATATAAATATTCCTTACGCTTAGCTTTATTTATCTCACTTTCTCTTCCACTCTTAAGCTCGTTTTTAAGATTGTATTCTGGGTATTAGAAGTCTGACAAAAAATTGTCTTTAAGCCGGACGTACGGACAGACACAATTATATTTAAATTTTGAGGAGGAAAAATTTTAATTTAGGAAAAAATCATTACGGTTTGATTTTATATAAATATTCCTTACGCTTAGCTTTATTTATCTCACTTTCTCTTTCATTCTTAAGCTCGTTTTTAAGATTGTATTCTGGGTATTAGAAATCTTACAAAAATTTGTCTTTAAGCCGGACGTACAGATAGACACAATTATATTTAAATTTTGGGAAAAGAAAATTTGAAATTAGGAAAAAATCATTAGGATTTGATTGAATATAAATATTGCTTACACTTAGACTTACTTATCTCTTTTTCTCTTTCACTCTTAAGCTCGTTTTTAAGATTGTATTCTGGGTATAAAAAAATCTTAGACATAAATTTATGTTTATACCGGACGTACGGACAGACACAATTAAAATTACATTTTGAGGAAGAAAATTTGATATTACAAAAAAAAATTATTAGGATTTAATTGAATATAAATATTACTTACACTTAGACTTAATTATCTCTCTTTCGCTTACATTCTCAGGCTATTATTTTATTGTATTCTGGGTAAAGGAAATATTTGACTTAAATTTGTCTCTATGCCAGACGTACGGACAGACACAATTATATTTAAATTTTGTGGAAGAAAATTTTAAATTAGGAATGAAATCATTAGGATTTAATTGAATATAAATATTCCTTACACTTAGACTTATTTGTCGCTCTTTCGCTTACATTCTCAGGATCCTTTTTTTTTTATTGTATTTTGAGTATAAGAAAAATTTGCCTTTAAGCCGGACATACGGACAGACACAATTATATTTAAATTTTGAGGAAGAAAATTTTAAATTAGAAATGAAATCATTAGGATTTTATTGAATATAAATATTCCTTACACTTAGACTTATTTTTCGCTCTTTCGCTTACATTCTTAGGATCCTTTTTTTTATTGTATTTTGAGTATAAGAAATCTGACAAAAATTTGCCTTTAAGCCGGACGTATGGACAGACACAATTATATTTAAATTAAGAGAAAGAAAATTTGAAATTAGGAAACAAATATTACAATTCGATTTTATTGAAATAGTCCCTTGCAACTTATTTATATCTCGCTTACATTCTCAGGCTCTTTTTTTATTGTATTCTGGGTACAAAAAAAAACTTAGACGTATATTTGTCTTTAAGCCGGACATACGGACGGACATAATTATATCATTACAAAGGTATGTAATGACACCAAAAAAAAAAATACACATAATTCCCTGTTTAGACTTTTATATAACAAAAAGAATAATTTGCTTTAAAAGCTACTCATAACCCTTCCTAAACAGAAGGTATTCAGTGTCAACCTCAATCGATTACACTCTGGCACGATTGAGGTTTACACAGACAGATCTAAATCTGTCGAAGGGGTTGGAGTGAATGGTGTCTATATTCCTAAATTCAGGTAGAAATATCTCCTTCAAACTTTCGGATCACTGCAGCATTCCACAGAGAGCCAAGAAGGTAAATATCAAAAAAATTTTAACTTATTTGATTAAAATTTAAAAAAAAATATACTATATGTAAATAATTTAAATTCGGGTTATTTTTGTTATAATTGTCGATTTAGATGTTAATTGATGCGAAAAAAAATTTCAGTTTTTGTCTTAAAAATATGTAGCAAAAACAAAGAAAAAATGGCTCTTCAATAAAATTAATTTCTAACAACTTTTTTAACTTTAGATCGATACAGAAGGATATGGTGTAGATGGATAACAAAAAAAAATATTGGGAAACATACTTTTAAATGTTCCTAATAATTTACCATATTCGTTATTTTCAAATTCTTAAAAACGACTTATGGCCAAAAATCTATCTCTCTGGCCCTCTGTGCATTCTTCAAGCAGAGATATCAGCTATAAAAACAGCGGTATGATGGTTAATGTACAACAGAATATTTAGAGTTGATATACAAATTTGTACGGATAGTCAAGCCGAGATTAAATCTCTTTCTGGTGTCTATTTGACATACGAGTTGATAAATGAATACTGATCATCTCTAAATGAGAGGGCGAGACATTCAAACCTAGAACGGGTCTGGGTTAATCACGGTAATCTTGTTGCGGATGACCTAGCCAAAACTGGTTCGTAGTAAATATATAAATAAATAAAATATTTTCAAATCTTGCAAGAATTTACAGACAGTTGGACAGAAGGACTGACATCAGTATTCTCTCAAAAAGAAATAAAAGAAACCATAAAATTCTAAAAATTTTGCTCTTTTTTTACTTACTGTTAAATATAGAAACAAAATCTAAGGGTATATCTGAAGTTGATAATGACTACAAAATTATTAATTTTAAATTTGAAAATTTATTAGAAATATGCAAAAATTAATAAACAGTCGGACGGAGAGACAGACATCAAAATGATCTCAAAAAATAAATATAATCCAAGTTCTTCTTTTTTACTTATTGTTCAATATAAAAGCAAAATTTAAAGGTTTAAATATATCGAATAAAGTAAATCTAAAGTCGTATTGAGTCCAAAAACAAACAATCTTGAATCTGAAAATTAACAAAGATTATCAAACAGTCGGACAGAAGGACAGACATCAGTATGGTATCAAAAAAATCTCAAAAGGTCTGATATGCATATTTCATGAACAACTAAGGAATAACTTAGATTTTTCTCACAATTATGTGAGGACACATATAGGAAAAATTTCAAGCATTAAAACAAAACGCACTATTTTTGATTTTTTCTACTCTCCCAAATGTCATTTTAAACTTTTAAAACAGGTGCTTTTTTATAGTTTTTTTTCTCCATAATGATAGCTTACAAATAGCATCATAAATTTATAACAACATTGTTGTTTTTACTACAGCTCTATTTAAATGTTTTTATTTGCAAAAAAAAAAATCCTTTAATTTGTTTATTTTTTTAAGAATTTTTTTTATGATTTTCTTCACGTATTGTCTTAAGTAAAAGAAGTAACAAAAAAAGTAAGTAAGTAAATGTTACTGGCTGAAATTTCTCTTTATTTGGCAACAATATACAGCCAAAAACTGAAAAATACCAAAAAAAAAAAAAGAAATTAAATGCCAGACTAAAATTCCGAAGCAACTATAATATTGTTCTTCCTTTTTGTTTCTTTTTTGAAAAGCTATAAAATCCTCTTTACAACATTGTCTTACAATTGGTATTATTTCCATCAAAGACTCTCAAGTGTACCAGGGTTTATGAAAAAAAAAAAAAAAACAAATGAAAACAACAATAAACAAAATGAATTGTAACTTTAACAGTCAACAAAATATGTACAACAAACTATCTGAGTGAAATAATAGTAATAAAAAAAGAAGAAAAACTGTTGAATTATGACTGAAGAAAAATAAAACCTACTAACAACATATTGCAACAAAATTTTGTTAAGTCATAAAAAATTTAACATTATTACCAATAATAAGATTTGTGCAACAATAAAATGACATTTATAATTTTATAAATTTAGTAGCAACAACATATTCTTTATTATTACAAAACTAATTTATAAAAACACGTATTGATTTAAACATTTGAAGGGCTTAGAATTTTTTTTTTTTTTAATTTAACTTAAATAAACTTAAAAAAGTCATAGCAAAGAATATTCATGAAATTTTATTGAAATACCCTTAACGGTTTAAAAGTAATACAAAATTATTTATAAAAACACGTGGAAATATACATATATAAGTGCACAGTAGTTTCAAGGTCTTTTTATAAATAATTTTGTGTTACTTTTAAACCGTTAAGTATATTTAAATGAAATTTCACACAATTATTTCTGAGGTGTTTTCCAATTGTTTTGTAGAAGCACAAGTATCTATCTGGTCTGTGGAGAGAAGGAGAACCTCCTAAACTTATCCATTCATTTAATTATTTTTTATATAATATCCGAGGTTACCAATTTTGGTGGTCCTCCCCCCTGCTCACAGAGCAGCTAGAAACTCGTGCTCCTCCAAAAAACAGAGAAAATTACCTCAGTAATAACTATGTGAAATTTCATTTAAATATATTTATCCGTTCAAAAGTTACACAAAATTATTTAAAAAAATACGCTGAAACTGCTGTGCACTTGTGTATATACTAGAATGCTGCAGCACACATTTACTATAGAAATTAAGGAAAATGTGCACATTTCGCTGAAGAGGGGCCAAGTTTATGCTAGTTTTTAAACTATTGTGTAAAGTATTTATGCAAGTATTTGGTGTCATTGGAAAGGCTATTACTTCACAAATAATAATATATAAATAACAAAGTATTCAAACTAAATGTTTTCATTAAATTAATCAAAAAACGAAAAATGTTTGTATTTAGTGCTATTTTTCAAAAAAATATTTAATATTTGAACTTAAATAAAATCTACATTAATTAAGCTATCATTGTGAAATTTTAGTACAATATAAAAAATTTTGTCCTTAAAAGAAGAAGATAAATAGATTCCCAAACTCTTACTCCGAAATACCCAAAATTTCAGTTCGGGGAAAGCTTCCTTCAAAAAGCTACCTTTTTTCATTGAAATGGTCACCCTGTCGTTATAAAAAGCCTACGTCAGAAAATACTTTTTGGGTGTAGACCTTATATATAGGGCTAAAAAATTAAAATAATTTTAAGTTGATCACAGCTTTGCGATTGGAGAACATAGCAAAAAAAGAAAACAATAAATTCCAAAATTGACAAAATTTGTATAGGGCTCGTGGACAGATTCTTTAGTTACTGAATTATTAAAAAAAAAAAAAAAAGCGTTTTGGAACCACTCTGCATCGATATATTTTTCTCATGCTAATTAAATTTGGTTCACTATAGCTTTGGCTGTGTTTTAGCTACATACTCCAGCCAACAATATTCGAAAGCCTAACTCCTCCTCTATTTATGTATAAAGTTTGAAGATCGATTAAAGGACCTCGATTTATCAGTTTATATTTGAAAAATTTACTAGAAAAGAAATGTTTTTTCTATTCGAGGTGGACCAGTTTAACACACTGTAGCATTATCTGTGCTTCAATAAAAGACTCCAACTAGCAATATTCTAAAAGCTTAACTGATAACGACATAAACTGATAAACTCATAAAAGGTTAATACACTGACACTACTAAGGTGTCATTTTGTTCATGGCTGTGGTCAATATTTCTTTAGGATTAAAAAAAAAAAAAATATATATATATATATATATATATATATATATATATATATATATATATATATATATATATATATATATATTATTTATTTATTTATTTATTTATTTATTTATTTATTTATTTATTTATTTATTTATTTATTTATTTATTTATTTATTTATTTATTTATTTATTTATTTATTTATTTATTTATTTATTTATTTATTTATTTATTTATTTATTTATTTATTTATTTATTTATTTATTTATTTATTTATTTATTTATTTATTTATTTATTTATTTATTTATTTATTTATTTATTTATTTATTTATTTATTTATTTATTTATTTATTTATTTATTTATTTATTTATTTATTTATTTATTTATTTATTTATTTATTTATTTATTTATTTATTTATTTATTTATTTATTTATTTATTTATTTATTTATTTATTTATTTATTTATTTATTTATTTATTTATTTATTTATTTATTTATTTATTTATTTATTTATTTATTTATTTATTTATTTATTTATTTATTTATTTATTTATTTATTTATTTATTTATTTATTTATTTATTTATTTATTTATTTATTTATTTATTTATTTATTTATTTATTTATTTATTTATTTATTTATTTATTTATTTATTTATTTATTTATTTATTTATTTATTTATTTATTTATTTATTTATTTATTTATTTATTTATTTATTTATTTATTTATTTATTTATTTATTTATTTATTTATTTATTTATTTATTTATTTATTTATTTATTTATTTATTTATTTATTTATTTATTTATTTATTTATTTATTTATTTATTTATTTATTTATTTATTTATTTATTTATTTATTTATTTATTTATTTATTTATTTATTTATTTATTTATTTATTTATTTATTTATTTATTTATTTATTTATTTATTTATTTATTTATTTATTTATTTATTTATTTATTTATTTATTTATTTATTTATTTATTTATTTATTTATTTATTTATTTATTTATTAGAGAATTGCTATAATTTTTAAATAATTTTTATTATAAACATTATTTTTTTAAAGTTTTAGTTCTTCCTTTTAATTTATTAAATAATTTCAGTTTTTTTCCAGTTTAATATTCATTCCCCATAAATATAATTTTTTCTTTCTCTTCATTTCATAATATGATTAACATTAGTGTCTAATTAGTTATAAAGCATTATGAATGTTTAAATAGAAAAAAATAGCGTAGAACTCTGATAGGCAGACAGCTAAATAGAAAAAAAAAGTATAGAAAATACTGGGAATAGTGTTAATATGACAAGGATTTAATAATGTTGTTCATTATTATAATGAGGGTGATAATGATGATGACTTTGAAAGTAAATAGCAGCAGCAACTATTGGTGGTAGTAGCAATATCAACTAAAAGGTAGTAGTAATAACGGGGAATTCATTTGTGTCTGTCAGTCAGTCATACTTCTTTTTTGGTTACACTTATTAACTCATTTCTGTGTTTGTAGTTGTTTTAATAATGGACTCCCCAGAGATCTTAATAATTAAAACAAAAAAATAAAAATACTAATGAAAGTTTTGTATACCCTGTCATGATGACATAGTTTTTGTTTAATATTTTCAAAGGAACTAGAAACGAAAAAAGTAATAGATTTTCTGGAAAAAAAAACTAAAGCTAATGTTTGTTTTGCTCTTTTTTTTTTTTTTTTTGTTTAGGCAATTTAATTAAGTAATTAAGATGTTAATGAATAATTATGCAGCTGGATACAAGCCAGCAACAAGTATCAAACTGAGAATAAGAACTAATGGATATTATAATTATTAAAGATAAAAAAATACAATTTAATTTAACATAATTTAAAAGAAAATTATACTAAATATTTTATCATCTTTTTAAAAAACCATAACCAATTTATTTTTATTGAAACAAATAAATCAACTTAGTTTAATAACTCTTAGACATATTTCACACAAACCCACATTAACCCACAAACTAGTCAAACCTTTTTCTATGTGAAAAAGGTTCCACTTCAAATCGTTGTCTTTTCAAACCTAAGAATTTGTTACACTCCAAATGTTGTAGTTTTGGAGGTAAAAGTTATTAATTCTTATATATGAAAAGGGTGTTATTTTTGAAAGAAATTATAAATATGTTTTGTCTAGAAAAGAACTTGACATGTTTGCTTTTCTTGTAACGAAGAAAAAAAAAATTGTGAAATGGGTCAAATAAAGTTGTTGAAATCTACTTAAATTGTTGAACCAGAAAGAGGAAAGAAATAGACAATTATTAAAATATTTTTGAAAAAATAATGATGTTATAAAATAAGGAAATAATAATTTTTTTATTCTCTTAATAAATCTTTAAAATTTAATGAATTTTTTTTATGGTATTTTAGGTTCTTTTTTAAGATTTTTATATAATTTAGCGTTTTTTTGTTTCTATTTAATTAAACAATTTTTATTAAATTTATCAATATTTTCTTTAATTAAAGTCTTTTAATTCATTTTAAAGAACTTTTTTTATTAAGTATTTCAGCGATTTTATTTTTTTGTTATATTTTTTTGTTACTTAAAATCGGGGAATTATGGTATAAATAGATAATATTTTTGCTGGAGTATGTAACTGAAGTACAAAAGACTCTACAAAATCGTCAAATCGAAAAAACACCAAAATAGGAAAATTGCCAAAATAAAGTGGGAAAAATTAAAAAAAACGCTAAATTAAAAAAATCGTTACAATAAAAAATAGTATAAAAAAACGATAAAATAAAAATTAGCTATATTGTCAAATAAGAAAAATATTGCCTAAACTAAAACAAAAACGAAATGAAAAAAAAACGCTCAAACCAAAAAAATAAAAAATAATAGAAAAAAGTGGAAATGAAAAAAGCGCCTAATCTGAAAACACAAAAATCGAGCATATAAAAATATATATAAAAAAATGTCCAAAATAACAGTAACCTCAAATAGGGAAAAATCGCGAAAACAAACAAAAAACGTCAAAAAAATCGCACCATAAAAAAAGACTAAAATAAAAAATAAAGTTAAAAAACCGCTAGAATGAAAAAACGTTAAAAATTAACTTGAAGCAAACAAAACAAAAAAACAATGTCATCAAAAGGGAGAAGAAAATCGATTAAAAAAAAACACAAGTTGAAAAAAAATTATAAAACAAAAAACGTTAAGAAAAAATAGCCAAAATTTTAAAAATTTCTAAATAAAAATAATTCTCAAAATAAAAAAATAGCCCCTAGAGAAAAAAAAAACTAAAAACAACAGGGGCGTATGTTATATTCGGCTCCGCCGAATCTATATACCCACCATCAAATTTCTCAATTTTTACGTTATATGAGAGGTGTGCGGTAAAGTGGGCGGACCACGCCCATTTTTGGTTTCCAAGTTTATATCAACCCTCGAACTATCTGTACAAAATTTCGTTATCGTACCTGCTTTTGTTAAAGAGATATCAGCAGAAAAGTGTGAAACGGACACCTTGTGTTTTTGCAGAGTAGGAAGAACGATCATTTTTTTTTTATTCGTTCGGAACATAATTTTTATCAGCGAATTTAATCCTAATTTTTAGATTGAATTTTATTTTTCCGTTTAATTTTTAAATTTGTTCGAAGATCAAAAATTTTATTTTCGATAATAAAAATATTATTCAAGAATTAACCCCAAATGAATTAATCGAATTGAAGACGTGTAACGGTATAGAAATGTCTTGGCTTACGTTGTGAAAGCTGCATTTTTTTTTTCCTTATTTTTTTTATTTTGCTACTGCTGAATTGTTTAAAATAAAACAACACAATGTTGTTTATGGCAGTAGCTAATTGAGTGTGTGTTTACCCCCCTCCCCCCCCCCCCAAAAAAATTGTTCTATCGGTTATAAAAATACGTCTTGCAAAAAATTAGGGCAATAGGACTACGTTAACTGCTGCCGCAACGGCTCTGAAGTTTGAAGATGCATTTACAAGGGGAAAATATGAATTTTTTTCAGTTTTCACAAACATTTTGTCATTAAATAGTTAGTTTTGCATTTTATTGTAAAGGAATCGTAATGTAGACAGAATTAGTGTTACAAAAAGATATAAAACACAAAAATTGGTTGAAAAATGTAAAAGTTATTGAAAATTCCCCAGGCCATTAACGTGTTTTAGAGCACTTGAATTCGAAATGTGACCAAAAAATAAATATATTTTTTAAAATATTCGAATAAAACAATTGGATTACTTAAAATACATCTGTAGTTACTTGAATATGAGTTTTTGTCCTTATAGAATAACGTAAACCTGTTCTCAGCTATGGTCAAAAAATGTTGATATTTTTAACGGTCGTTTCAAAACTCAAATTTCAGTTTTTTTGATACTTTGTTAAACAAATTTCAATATTTTTGAGAGATCTCATAGGGATTTATGGACAACAGATCACGGAATAAAACAGTAAAAAAAATTAGGTCAATATCTCTTATAGTTTGCCTGTACGTGCATTTTGAATTCGGCGGATTTCGAGAAAAACCCATTTTTATGTAATATTTTGGCAAATCAGCCATTTTATTACATTGTTGTAAATTTTAAATGGAACTTTTTTCAAAATTTTATAATCCACATAATTCTAAATATAAATCAAGAGTTTCATACAATTTGGACGACATTAACCCATAAACTTTAAAGGTCAAAGGTCAAATTTTGTAATATTTGCAATTTTTGATGGAAATTAGTCGAAATTTTATCTATTTTTTGGTAGATTGTCATAAAACTTAAGAAATTTATTTATCAACAACCGATATTTACAATGATAGTGAAAAAAATGAAATTAACCCTTAAACGGTGTTGGGTCAATATGACAACGATGTTTTAAAAACATACCAATTTGAATATATTTCAATAAAACCCGTTTGCAATCCCGTTAATTCAGAAAATTTAAAAAAAAAATTAGGCACTAACCCTTCTTTGAATATGGTGTCACATTAATTCAACAAATTGATAAAAAAAAATTGGGTATTAACCCTTTTTGAAAGGTTCACCAAATTGAAAATTGAAAGGTTTAATAACCAATTTTTTTTTATCAATTTGCTGAACCTATCAAAAAGGGTTAATACTTAATTTTTTGTTATCAATTTGCTGAATTAATGTGACAGCATATTCAAAGAAGGGTTAATGCCTAATCAGCTGATATACTTTCATACATACAAACTTGTAAATTTAAAATAAAAATACCATTTGTTTTTTCAACAGTTCATACCACTAAAAATTATTTTTTATACATATCTACATGTATGTATAAATGTACATGCACACAACGAACCTTTTTTACTTTTTTTTCAACCACTTTTATCAACAGTTTGTAATCGTAAAATAACGATCTTCCCTACAAATACAAATTTAAAAAAAGTTTTTTTAGATTATTTTCGTAACTCAAATTAAAAAAAGTAAAGAAAACAAATTTAATCCAAAAAGTGAATTTTATTTTTTTAAATTTACGAATAAAAACTTAAAATTCAATTCGAAATCCAAATTTTTCCGTACCTTGGTTTTTAGCCCATAACTTTTTGTTTATTCACCGATTTTTCCCATTTTCAATACCATACCAACCTAATATAAGGTAAATTTGTGCCAAATTTTGCCCTCCTACGTTGTCCCGTTCGAGCCCTATCCTGCTTTCAATAGACGGACCGACGGACAGACGGACAGACAGACGGACGGACATAGCTAGATCGACTCAGAATCTAACCAGGACCCAGAAAATATATACTTTATGGGATCTTAAATGGTTTTTTCGACATATTACACACTGAATGACAAAATCAATCAATCAAAAATGGTAAAATGAAAAAAAACGCTAAAATGAAAAAAAAATAATAAAAAATATTAAAATAACAATAACGTCAAAAAACACCTAAACGAAAAAACGTTACAAAAAAATTAAAATATGTCAAAATAAAAAAAAAAAAAACAAATAAAAAGTCTCCAGATCAGAAAAACGCTAAAGAAAAAAATCGTTGAAATAAAAATTCTCTTAAACAATAAAAACAAAACTAACGAAAACAAGAAAAATGCAATAATAAAATAATCTCCAAAATTATTGCCAAAGGAAACGTTACAAAGAAAAATCAAGAAACTAAAAAAAATCGCCAAACTAAGAACAATTCACCAAAATTGCAAAAAAAAACTCCTAAACAAAAAGTGAAAAAATGACAAACCGAAAAAACATCACCAAAAAAATTGCTAAAGAAAACCACCAATGAAAAACCACTGCTAAAAAGAAAAAACAATCGTCAAAACGATTTAAAAGAACCGCCAAAATATTTAAAAAATAGCCGAACTTGAAAAAAAAAAAAAACACTAGTCGACAAAAAAAAAATTTTACGGAATTATCTAAAACTTTTTATTTTAATACAACAAGGGTAGCGGAGCAACCCAGATTTAATATGGTATTTAAAAATACATATTTTTTTTTTTTAATAATATATTTTTCACTCTCATGGCAGTCAACTTTGACCCACTGTGTGTGCTTCTGTAACCCTCTTGATTTAAATATATTATTATTTTTCTTATAAATTTCCTTGACATACAAAAGTCTAAACCTCATATTGATATAAACTCTGTATATTTTTCTTAAAAGAAAATAATAAGATAAACTTTTAATTTTTATAATTCAAATAAAAAAAAGACCTGTTTAGTAATTTTGTTTTAATTTACAATATTTACTAAATAAAAAACTGCAAAAATTAATTTAATTACTACTATTACCAGTCATTGTATTTTTGCATTTATTCATAATAATATTTATTAATACATTTACTAATAGTGTTTTAAGTGTTTCAAACATTTTATTAACTAGCAAGTTTAATTTAATCTATATACTTCATATATGACTATACCATACAACATAATTTTTACACATGAAAATAATCATATACATATGTAGACATAAATGTCAAGACATTTTATAACTGGTCTTAAGTATTAAAATTTTAATATCATGTTCGTTTTTTCTTTTTTCCTTTAAAAATAAATTTTAAATTTAACAAGAATATTGAATTTTTTGTGTAAGAAAAATTTATAATTTGTGTAGCACAGTGCAGCAATAGTGTCTATTATATGCCATAGTTTTAAGATTACACATCTGGTTTTTAAAACTAACAATAATACGCCAACCACATTTGCTGGTGTAGGGTATAAAAATGAAAATAGCTCTTATCTGTGTAATGCACTAACAAAAGTAAAGAAAAAAAAAACCTGAAAATAATTTTAATGTTTATTATCGCAATAATTGTTTTGAAAAGAAATAGAAATAGATGATGAGTAGTTACATTAAAGAGAAGAAAAAGAGTAATGATCTACAAATCAGAGAGAGAGAGAGAGTGGGAGTAATTATCTACAAACTACAAAGAGAGGAAGTGGAAGTAATTTAAAGATCTTAGTTATTATTGTGCAGAGCTGGCAAATATTACACTACTAAGAATTAGTAACAAACGTTTTTTTTTAAATTTATTGCTAAACATTTTTCAAAGTTGCCATATTTTCTGCAGAAATTTTATAAAATTGTTATAAAAATGCCACTAAAATAAAAATTAATTTATTTTATATTATTTTCAAACATTTAAAACCGAGAAAATTTGTTTTCAAAACTTAAACTTTGTTAAACCAAGTTTAGTTAAACTTGAAAAATTAAAGATTAGTGAAAAATACTAAACTTTTATGCATAAGAAGCAAAAAATCTTCAATTTGACATACAATTTTTTTTAAAGAGTTGCCATAGTTTTAGAGAAATTTTAGTACATTTTTTAAAAAATGAGTAAAATATATAAAAAAAGTCATTTTATGGTTACTTGAAACAGTTTAAATCAAAAAATACAATTTTCAAAACTTAAACTTTGTTAATCCAAGTTTAGTTAAACTTGAAAAATTAAAGATTAGTGAAAATTAAGAAAATTCTATCAATTACAAATAAAAGTTATTTAATTTTACACTACATTTTTTTACAGAGTTGCCATAGTTTAAGAAAAAATTTTGCAAATTTTTTCAAAAATGAGTAAAATATAAAAATTAAGTCGTTCTATGTTTTTTTAGAACAACTTAAACTAAAAAATATAATTTTCAAGACCTAAACTCTGTTTAATCAAGTTTAGTTATTAAACATTGCAGAAATTTTGTATAATTATGTAAAAAATATCGTTAAAATAATATTTCGAGCATTTTATGTTATTATTGAACATTTGAAATAAAAGAACATTTATTTTTAGTCTTAAACTTTGTTTAATCAAGTTTAGTTAAACTTGAAAAATTAAAGATTAGTGAAAAATATCAAACTATTATGAATTAGAAACAAAAGTTCTTTGATTTCCAAACAAAATTTTTTTCAGTGTTGCAATATTGCTTACAAAAGTTTAATAGAATTATGTAAAAAGTGCCCCTATAAAAATAATTCGAGCATTTTATATTATTATTAACCACTTAAAATCCAGAAAAATTATTTTTTAGACTTAAACTTTGTTAAACCAAGTTTAGTTAAACTTGAAAAATTAAAGATTAGTAAAAAACATCAAAGGTTTATGAATAAGGAACTAAAGTTGTTTAATTTAAAGTTAAACATTTTTACGGCGTTGCCATATTTCTAGTAGAAATTAAGTAAAATTATGTTAAAAATGACGCTAAAATAAAAACAAATTTATTTTATATTATTTTCAAATATTTAAAACTGAGAAAAATAATTTTCAATACTTAATCTTTGTTAAACCAAGTTAAGTTAAACTTCGAAAAATAAAGATTAGTGAAATATATTAAACATTTATGAATAATAAACAAAAAATCTTCAATTTTACATAAATTTTTTTTTACAGTGTTGTCATAGTTTAAGAGAAACTTTTATAAAATTATTTAAAAAATATTACAACACAACAACTAAGTAATTTTATGGCTACTTGAAACAATTTTAACTAAAAAATATAATTTTCAAGACTTAAACTCTGTTTAATCAAGTTTAGTTAAACTTGAAAAATTAAGGATTAATGAAAATTAAGAACATTTTATCAATTAGAAATAAAAGTTATTTAATTTCACATTAAATTTTTTTACAGAGTTGCCATAGTTTTAGAAAAATTTTAGTAAATTTTTTTTAAATGAGTAAAATATAAAAATTAAGTCGTTCTATGATTTTATAGAACAATTTAAATCAAAAATATAATTTGCAAAACTTAAACTCTGTTTAAACAAGTTTAGTTAAACTAGCTAAACAAAAGATTAGAGAAAAATATTAAACTTTTCTGAATTAGAAACAAAAGTCTTTTGATTTCAAAATAAATTTTTTTGCAATGTTGCCATATTTTCAGGAAAAAATTTATGAAATCATGTAAAAAATGCCGCTAAAATAATAATTCGAGCATTTTATATTATTATCGACCATTTAAAATCCAGAAAAAATACTTTTAAGACTTAAACTTTATTTAAGCAAGTTTAGTTAAACTTGCCAAATTAAAGATTTGTGAAAAATATCAAACTTTTATGAATTAGCTATAAAAATTGTTTGATTTCATTATAGAATTTTTTGCAGTGTTGCCATATTTTCTTCAGAAATTTAATAAAATATGAACAATTCTGAAAAAATAAAAACGAATATATATTATGTTATTTGCAAACACTTGAAATCCTGGAAAACTATTTTTAGACTTAAACTTTATTTAACCAAGTTTAGTTAAACTAGCAAAATTAAAGATTAGTGAAAATATCAAACTATTATGAATTAGCAACAAAAATTATTTAATTTCAATATAAAATTTTTTGCAGTGTTGCCATATTTTTTACAGAAATTTTGTAAAATTATGTAAAAATACCCTTAAATTAAAAATTGGTACATTTTATGTTATTATTGAACATTTAAAATCCAGAAAAAAATATTTTTAAGACTTAAACTTTGTTAAACCAAGTTTAGTTAAACTTGAAAAATTTAAGTTTATTGAAAAATATCAAACTTTTATGAATTATAAGCAAAAGTTATTCAATTTCGATTTAAATTTTTTTCAGTGTTGCCATATTTTAAGCAGAAATGTTATTAAATTATGTAAAAAAATGCCGCTAAAATAACAATCAATCTAGTTTATGTTATTTTCAAATATTTAAAACCGAGAAAAATGATTTTCAAGACTTAAACTTTGTTAAACCAAGTTTAGTTAAACTTGAAAAATTAAAGTTTAAAGAAATTTATCGAACTTTTATAAATTAGAAGCAAAAGTTAATCAATTTCGAGTTAAAAATTTTTACAGTGTTGCCATATTACTAGTAGAATTCTATAAAATTATGTTAAAAATGTCGCTAAAATTAAAATTAGAGCATTTTATGTTATTATCATCCATTTAAAATCCAGAAAAACTATTTTCAATATTTAAACTTTGTCAAACCAAGTTTAGTTAAACTTGAAAAAGTAAAGTTTAATGAAAATTATCAAAGTTTTATAAATTAGAAACAAAAATTTATTAATTTTAAAAAAAAAATTTCTTAAGGTGTTGCCATATTTTTACACAAATTTTAAGTTTTTTTTTTTTTTTTTCTTACAAATGCCATTGAAATAAAATTCATGCATTTTATTTTATTATGGAATTTTGCAAAAATTTGAGTTGTTTTCCCATCTGGCCACCTTAATTGTTTATCTTTTCTCTCTTTTTCATTTCTTTACTCTGTTTGTTTTTTTAGTTATTATATTTTTTAAGAGAGAGAGAGAGATAAATATAATTTTCAGCTTACCACCGCTTCATCATTAGTTGTGGAAAAATATTTAAACATTGAACTTTGTTTCTCTTCACTACGGTAGTAATATTTTTATAAAATTACAATTTTAAATTAAATATAAAAACTATTTAAATGATTTTAATTATAATTTAATTTCATAATAAACATTACAACCAGGTAGGAAATAAATTGCCTCATTTAAGCCTTATATTATTTTAGTTATTATACATTTAGCTATCATTACAGCACCATGACTATAGCGGAGTTTTTAAACGCCATATTTTGCCGTAAACAAGTTCAAATTATGTGCTTTAAAGGAGGTCAGGAATTTGAATTCACCTGTTGGTGTTTGCTGTCCGCTGTGGCCATGTATGTGTTTTATAAATGGCGTGAAGGTCCTTATTATACAAAAACAAATCGCTTGGATGGTAAAGTGGTTGTAATAACTGGCTGTAATACAGGCATAGGCAAGGAAACTGCCTTGGAAATGGCCAAGAGAGGAGCCCGTGTGTATATGGCCTGTAGAAATTTTGATAAATGTGAAAAAGCTCGTCGAGAAATTGTTAATTTTACGGGTAATACTAATGTTTTTAATCGCACCTTGGATTTAGCTTCTCTACAATCGGTAAGAGAATTTGCTGAGAAATTTCTCAAAGAAGAGAAACGTTTGGATATTTTAATTAATAATGCGGGTATCATGAGTACACCACGCAAATTGACTCAGGATGGTTTTGAACAACAATTTGCGGTCAATCATTTGGGACATTTTCTTTTAACCAATTTACTATTGGATCTATTAAAAGCCTCTGCCTCCAGCCGCATAGTAGTGGTCAGTTCTTTGGCTTATATATTTGGTAATTTTGATAAAGAGGATATGAATTTGGAAAAACATTATACTCGTTTTGGTGCCTATGGCCGCAGTAAATTGTCTAATATTTTATTTACAAGAAAATTGGGACGCATGTTGAAGGATTCAAATGTTACAGTGAATTGTTTACATCCTGGTTCGGTGCAATCAGAATTAACACGTTATGACCCGGTACTAAGTTTCTTTAATATAATATTAAGTAAATTTCTTTTGAGATCCACCAAGGGAGGAGCACAAACCATATTATATTTGGCTTTGGATCCAGAGATGGCAGATAAAACGGGTGGTTATTATGATAAAATGAAATTGTTTCCTTTATTGGCCAAGGCCAGAGATGATGAAATGGCTGATTGGTTGTGGGAGGAAAGTGAAAAAATGGTGGGTTTAAAGAAGAAATAAATCTTTATAAAATTTAAATTTTAATAAAATTGTGAACATAAATAATGAAAAATTTTATAAATAAAATTTTAAAAAATAAAAAAAAATAATTAAAAAATATCTTTTATTTTATTATTTAGAAATGATTTCAAACCAAAAAATACCATTTTAAAGGCTTAAACTTTGTTAAACCCAGTTTAGTTAAACTTGAAAAATTAAAGATTAGTGAAAAATATCAATCATTTATGCATAAAGAACAAAAGTTCTTCAATTTAACATTAAAAGTTTTTACAGAGTTGCCACAGTTTAAGAAAACTTTATATAAAATTATCTAAAAGTTAATAAAATACAAAAATTAAATCATTTTACAATTATACGTAACAGCATAAACTCAAAAATATAATTTTCAAGACTTAAACTTTGTTAAAGCACGATTAGTTAAACTTGAAAAATTAAAGTTTAAAGAAAAATATCCCACTTTTATAAATAAGCGACAAAAGTTTTTCAATTTCACATAAACAATTTTTTCAGTGTTGCCGTAGTTTTAAAATTAAATATTAATAAATTTTCTAAAAATTACTGTAACATAAAAATTTTATTATTTTATGTTTTTTTTTCGAATGATTTAAATCCAAAAATATAATTTTCAAGACTTAAACTTTATTAAAGCAAGATTAGTTAAACTTGGAAAATTAAAGTTTAAAGAAAAATACCTTACTTTTAAGAATAAACGATAAAAGTTTTTTGATTTCACATTGAAATTTTGTACAGAGTTGCCATAGTTTTAGAAAAAATTGTAGTAATTTTTTTAAAAATTTGTAAAATATAAAAATTAAGTCATTTTATAGTTATTTAGAACAATTTAAAACCAAAAATATAATTTTCAAGACTTAAACTTTGTTAAAACACGATTGGTTAAACTTGGAAAATTAAAGTTTAATGAAAACTATCAAATTTTTATGAATAAGAACAAAAAGTTCTTCAATTTAGTATTAAAATTTTTTACAGAGTTGCCATAGTTTAGAGATAATTTTATAAAATTATGTAAACATTTTTACAATACAAAATAAAGTCATTTTAAGGTTTTTTGAAACAATTAAAATGAAAAAAAAAAATAATTTTCAACACTTAAATTTTGATAAACCAAGTTTAGTTAAACTCGCAAAACTGAAGATTAGTGAATTATAATAAAATTTTATCAATTAGAAATAAAAGTAGTTTAATTCCGCACTATCGTTTTTTGCGTAGTTGCCACAGTTTTGGAACTAATTGCATTAAAATTTTAAAAAATTCGTAAAATAAAAAAATTGATCAATTTTATGTTTATAGGGAATAATTTAAACCCAAAAATATAATTTTCAAGACTTAAACTTTGTTAAAGCAAGATTAGTTAAACTTGGAAAATGAAAGTTTAAAGAAAAATATCTAACTTTTAACAATTAGAAATAAAAATTGTTTAATTTCACACTAAAAATTTTTTCAGAGTTGCCATAGTTTAAGAATAAACTGTAATGAATTTTTTAAAACTTAGCAAAATAAAAAAATTTTATAATTTTTTGTTTATTAGGAACAATTAAAACCCAAAAATATTACTTTCAAAGCTTAAACTTTATTTAAATATTTTTTCTGTAAAAAAAAAATAAAGTTATAAATTCCATATTTATGTTATTTTCAATCAAAAAACTTCTTAAAACTTTTATAGCATATTTATACATATTTAAATAAAACACAAATCCTTTGTTGCTGCATCACAAGAGTTATATATTTGTCGAAATATATTTGTGTAAAAGAATATAAATGTTGAAATATATTTATTTAAATAGTTTCATCATTTATACTACTCCAGTTTTGTTTTTATTTTTTCTCAACTTTTTTTCAGAATTTTTCTTTTATGAATAAATAAATAACATGCATATGTTTCCGTTTCCTTTTCAACTCAAATCTCCATATATTTTTGTTTTGTTTTTTTATTCTTTGTTTTGTTGCATACAAAACTCAACTGGTGCAGCTATTGTTTAAGCTGCCATTTCAGTTTTGTTGAGTGTTTTTTTTTTCCACTCTTTTACTCTGTTTTGTTTTATTATATTTTATTTATAATCTTTATGCTTCATTATACCGGAAAAAGTATGTTTTTTTATTTTAGTTGTTGTATAGAAAAATCATGGCAAAAAGAAAAAGAAAAAAATTGGAAAAACCAAGTTAACTTAACAACAAAAATGAATGACAGCCAGGGAGAGGAAAAGAAATATATAGAGGAATGTCATTTATTTAAAAGTAAAAATTTAAAGTTTAACTATTGTACATTATGATCATTTCTGTAGGTATTTTACCCTTTTTTATTCCTATAGAGTTGTGTATGATATGTTCTATATACGAACGATTAATTTTACTCACATATGTATGTCATTCATTTGGATGGAATACAACAACAGATTGTCTTTTTACCGGAGGGCATAAGTATTTTTTTTTTTTTTTTTTTTTTTTTTTGTTTAACTGTATTTTTGAGGCGCTATAAAAAGTACAGTGTGTATCAAATCTTAATTATTTACATCATTTTTTAATTTAATTAATTTACAACGGGACTAGAAAAACTAATAAATGTTTCCTTATTAAAAAAGATTTTTATATAAAAATCTAAATTTTTTTAATTGTTTACATCATGTCAACAATTTGTGTTATATTTACACCAAGTAAATAATGTAAACAATTAAAAATTTAGCAATATACCAACAGAAAATTTACATTTTTAATATAAATAATAACTTCAACAAAAAAATTTAGTTTTTGTAAAAAAAATCTTAAAATTTTACATTATTTACATCATGTAAATAATTAATTTATACATGTCATAATGAAAATAATAAATTTGTTGTTATTTGATGAAGATTTTCGTTTAAAAAACAATTTTTTTAATTGTTTACATTGTGTCAACAATTTGTATAATATTTACACGACGTAAACAGTTAAAAAATTATTAAACAAATAATTTCTAGATGTCAGAGTAAAAATAATTGATTTGTATTTATTTAATGAAGATTTTTTATAAAAAAAAAATCGAAAAATTTTAATTGTTTACCTCATGTCAACAATTTGTGTAATATTTACATGATGTAAACAATTAAAAAATTATCATTATAATGAAATAATGAACATTTTCACTACAAAACAAAACAAATTTTTGGTTCTTTATAAAAAATATGGATTATATTTACATTATTTACATCATGTAAACCATTTTAAAATTGTTGTAATAATGTCTAGGATATTTTTTTCAATGTTTAATTAAGATTATTTATCAAAAAACCAAAAAATTTTAATTGCTTACATCATGTTAACAATTTGTATAATATTTACGTCATGTAAACAATTCAAAAAATTAGAAACAAAATTTAATTTAAACCAAAAATTTTTGTTCTTTATAAAAAATCTTGCAATTTCACATTATTTACATCATGTAAACAATTCAAAAGTTGTTGCAATAATTCAGAGTAATTTTTTTAAAGTTTAATAAGATTTTTTAATAAAAAATCGAACAAATTTAATTGTTTACATCATGTCAAAAATGTATACATAAATTATTTACCTAAAGTAAATAAAGTAAACAATTAGAAAATTAAAAGCAAATTTAAAAATTTCTGCTTAGAAACAAAATTTTTCCGGAAACCATAAATATTTTGTAAAAAAAACTTAAAATTTTACATTGTTTACATCATGTAAATAATTCAAATTAGATTTTGTTTAATATTTTTGTTTAAGCAAAATTTAAATATTTCGTTAAAACTTTTAAAACTTTACATTATTTACATCATGTAAACAATATAAATAATTAAACTTTAACGTTTAGTTTAGATTTTTATAAAAGAAATCTATTTTTTTAATTGTTTACATCATGTCAACAATTCAATTTACAATTTACGCGATGTAAAAAATACAAAATTTTGGTGATCAAAACATTTTGAACAATAAATTTAATAATTTCTTTAAAAATATTTAAAAATTACATTGTTGACATAAGGTAAATATTTAAAATATCATTAATATAATGTAAATAATTTAAAATTATTCTTTACATTATTTAAATAAAGAGTTTTTAAATAAATTTTTAGCATCTTATAATTGTGTCATTTATTTCTATTAAAAATACGATTCTTCTAAAATCTTCTCTATTTTCTTGCTCACTGTTGTTTAAAGTTTTAGTTCCATATGTTTTTCTTTAACTAAAAAACATTGAAAAAATATTTAAATGTTTATATGGTTACTAACTCTGACGTTTGTTTAAGGACTCCCCTAAAGTAGGCTTTACTTTATAACAAAAGAAAACAGCCTTCATGTATACAAATGATTTAAAGATATTTTAAATAAAGGTATGAGGAAATATATCATTAAAAATGCAAAACAATAAAACAAATATAATATGTATGACATAAAAATATATGCTCTAATGAATTAAGTTTATTACTACAAAAACAAAGAAATGTAGAACAGTAGGATTTGGCGTTTTATAAAAGAAGATTATAAAACAAAAACTAAAAAAGAAGACAATTTAAAATGAGGGTTTATAAAAACTCACTACAATTTTAAGAAAATAAATTAATAAAATATAAAACAAACTACAGACTTAATAATACTTAAGTTAAATCAAATCCCTACTTCCCTAAAGCTTAAAACAAATTACATTTTTTTAAAGTTACTTATTCTTCCTATAATACTTTCCCAGTCCTTTGAAAGAAATTCTTTAACATACCCCTATAACTAGTCCTTAAAGTATATATTTTTTATTTACCTAAAAGTATACTTTATAATACAATACTTTCATTAAATATTTCTCTAAGTACTTACTAAATTCTATCTTTTATTATCTATCAACAATAGTTCTTAATCTTATGCTAATTTTTGAGTCTTAGTTTTTGTAACAGTATAACTCTACTACCCTAAAGATATTTTCGTCTGCCTGTTGCACATTTGAATGCCATATCAACAACAAAAGCAGCTATAAAATGACAGAGACATATAACAAAGAAATCTTTTGTAATTTAGAAAAAAAGGAAAAAACCATAGACATTTCATTTGTTAAACAGTAAATAGTTAAAAGTAGTTGGTATTATTATTTCTTTAAATATTGTTGTCTACTTTTCAGCCGTGAAAAATATTTAAGACAGACAACTTTCAAAGAAAATAAAGGAAACTATGTAAACATTTCAGAAAAGAGTAAAAGTAAATATAATAAACAACAAAAAAATACACTAATTTAACAACTTCAATAAAATAGATAGACTATAGAATAAAATATAGTCGAGGCTATAGTCTATACAATAAACTATAGTCGAAGCTATAGTTTATAGAAAAAACTATAGTCGAATATATAGAATATAAAATCAACTATAGTCGAGACTATAGTCTATAGAATTAACTATAGTCGAGACTATAGTCTATAAAATAAACTGTAGTCGAGACTATAGTTTATAGAATAAACTATAGTCGAGACTATAGTCTATAGAATAAACTATAGTCAAGACTATAGTCTATAGAATAAACTATAGTCGAGATTATAGTCTATAGAATGAACTATAGTCGAGACTATAGTCTATGGTATAAACTATAGTCAAAAAATTATAGTCTATAGAATGAACTATAGTTGAGACTATAGTCTATGGTTTAAACTATAGTCAAGACTATAGTCAATGGAACAAACTATAGTCGAGACTATAGTCTATTCTATAGAATAAACTATACTCGAGACTATAGCCTATTCTATAATCGAGACTATAGTCTATAGTCTCGACTATAGACTAAAGCCTCGATTATAGTTTATTCTATAGTCTATAGAATAAACTATAGTCAAGACTATAGTCTATAGAATTAACTATAGTCGAGACTTTAGTCTATAGAATAAACTGCAGTCGAGACAATAGTCTATAGAATAAACTATATTCGAGACTATAGTCTATAGAATAACTATAGTCGAGACTATAGTCTATAGAATAAACTATAGTGGAGACTATAGTCAACAGAATAAATTATAGACGAGACTATAGTCTATAGAATAAACTATAGTTGAGACTATAGTCTATAGAATAAACTATGGTCGAGACAATAGTCTATAGAATAAACTATAGTCGAGACTATAGTCTATAGAATGAACTATAGTCGAGACTATAGTCTATAGTAGAGACTATAGTTTATTCTAGATCAAACTATAGTCCAGACTATGGACTATAAAATAAACTATAGTGGAGACTATAGTCAACAGAATAAATTATAGACGAAACTATAGTCTATAGAATAAACTATAGTTGAGACTATAGTCTATAGAATAAACTATAGTCGAGACAATAGTCTATAGAATAAACTATACTATAGTTTATAGAATAAGCTAAAGTGTAGATTATAGTTTATACTATAAACTGAAGTCGAGACTATAGTCTATAGAAAAAACTATAGTCGAAACTATAGTCTTTAGAATAAACTATAGTCGAGACTATAGTCTATAGAATAACTATAGTCGGGGCTATAGTCTATAGAATAACTATAGTCGGGGCTATAGTCTATAGAATAACTATAGTCGGGGCTATAGTCTATAGAATAAATTATAGTCGAGACTATAGTCTATAGAATAAACTATAGTTGATACTATAGTCTATAGAATTATCTTTGATCGAGACTATAGTTTATAGAATAAGCTAAAGTGTAGATTATAGTTTATACTATAAACTGAAGTGGAGACTATAGTCTATAGAAAAAACTATAGTCGAAACTATAGTCTTTAGAATAAACTATAGTCGAGACTATAGTCTATAGAATAACTATAGTCGGGGCTATAGTCTATAGAATAACTATAGTCGGGGCTATAGTCTATAGAATAACTATAGTCGGGGCTATAGTCTATAGAATAAACTATAGCTGAGACTATAGTCTATAGAATAAACTATAGTTGAGACTATAGTCTATAGAATAAACTATAGTCGAGACTACAGTCTACAGAATAAACCATAGTCGAGACTATAGTCTATAGATTAAACTATAGTCTCGACTTTAGTTTATTCTATTTACTATTGTCTCGACTATAGTTTATTCTATAGACTATAGTCTCAGCTATAGTTTATTCTATAGTCCATAGTCTGGACTATAGTTTAGTCTAGAATAAACTATAGTCTCTACTATAGTTTAATCTATAGACTATAGTCTCGACTATGGTTTATTCTGTAGACTGTAGTCTCGACTATAGTTTATTCTATAGACTATAGTCTCAACTATAGTTTATTCTATAGACTATAGTCTCGACTATAGTTATTCTATAGACTTTATTTTCGACGTAGTTTATTCTACAGAATATAATCTCGAATATTGTTTATTTTATAGACTATAGTTTATTCTACTATAGTTTATTCTTTAGTATAGACTATAGTCTCTACCATAGTTTATTCTATAGTCTCGACTATAGTATATTCTATAGTGTAGACTATAGTTTATTCTAAAGACTATAGACTCAACTATAGTTTATTCTATAGTATAGACTATAGTCTATATTGGTGTTTATTGTTGAGTTTTTTTTTTTTTTTTTTTTTCTCTCTCTTATTGCTTTTGAATTCTCCCTTCCTTTCTAATAATATTTTCTCTTTATATTGAAAAAAGTTAATAATTAAAATCTTCTTCCTACCTTTTCTCTCAACATATCACGTATTCTTCCAGCTTGATTTTTGGAACGATGTAATTCCAATTGTAGTTCCAAACAACGTTCTTGCCAATTAATCTAAAATAAAGAAAAGATAAACAAAATTCTTTTCCTTTTCTTCCTGGTTCTTTAAATACTAACCTCTGGTACTGGTTGAGCATAATTATTAACTTGATGTACATCCAAATAATCAGTCAAAGAAGAAAAGTGAGGCCAGGGGGCATCAGCACCATCCAAAGAAGATGCTGGATTGATGGTACCATTACCCTCCTTTTGATTTGTGTTGTTGCTACTAGAGCTAGTGTTTGAAGAAGTGCTGGGTATACTAGAGGGTTTGGCGGGTATAGGAGGTGGTTTAGTTTGTCTTCTAGGCATTAAACGGGGACTATTGGGTGTTGATTGTGCTGTTTGTTGCAATTGATGTTGTTGCCTATGCGTTGCAGTATTAAGATTATCCATTTGTTGTCGATGTAATGGTATTTGACCACTAAATGATATGGCTCGTTTAGTTAGTAAGGGAGAGGCAGTCAAAGACTGAGAAGTGGGATATAGAGGGGGTAAGGAATGTTGTTGCTGGTTGTGGTGCATAAGATGAGCAGATTGTTGCTGTAGCTGCTGCTGGTGATAATGTTGATATTGTTGCTGCAAAAGATGTTGCTGTTGCAAATGACTGGGTGTATGGGTAGAGGGAAAAGTATGTAAATAATTATGACCTGTAGGACCCATAGCAAAACCGCCACCACTTCCTCCTCCTCCTGAACCTCCGCCAATACCTTCCACATCTTGTTGGGTACGCACTTGAAAATAATTATGTGTTTGTGTTAAATATTGATAATTTTGTTGTTGCTGATAATGTGTTTGAGGCTGCTGTAGCTGAAAATGTGAACTTGTATTGCTGCTACCACTAGCATTACTAGCAGCTCCTCCTGAGGCTGGTGTTGCTCTACCCGATGTTGAGGGTGATGAAGAGTTTGATCTACGACGATTTATTGACAATTGTTGTTGATAATGTGTCGAGGGTTGTTGTTGTAAATTGGTTAAAGGATCAAAGATCTGTGACAATCTTCCCGAAGGCACTTCGTCAGACATTTAGGTGGTTTTTGGTGATGAAAGTTTTAGGCAGCAAATTTTAGAATGATTTTGAGGAGAAGAGTTTTTCTTGTTTGTTTGAAGTTGAATATTAAGAATCTCTAAATAAGAAATTCATGTCTTTTGAGGCAGGTTTTTAACTGGAAAAAAGGAAGAAAATTGATAAAATTAGTTCTTTTGCAATTTTAAAATTCACTTCTAATTCAGTTCCATTTCATTTATGGTTTGGCTTACTCAGCCAACTACAAATACATGAATATTTATACAAACTAATACAAATAATAATACAAATATTTTTCTATCACTCTAGAAGTCTGTGGAATATTTTACTTTCTTCTAGTAGTTTTTCTGTCTTAACTTACCCACAATATTTTTCATTCTTTCCATATTTTTCTTTAGTGTCATATCGATAAAATCTAATTAAAATGCGCGACACATGTGCGTATATTTTACATGAATTTAAACAAGTAGTTAGCTAGTTGCTGTTGATAATTTTTTTATTATTCCCTCAATCCCTAAACCCTAGTAAAATACTATATTTAATATACAAAGGGGAGAATACTAAAAGAAAAAAACTCAAACGCTATTATTTTATTAAAAATTTACAGAAAAAAAAAAAAAAACAGAAAAAGAGAACTAAAAATATGTGTATAAAATAAAACTAAGTTAGTTGTAGCTGCTTCATGCGAATGAATTTTTAAAATAAAATGCAAACATTGTAGTTTTAACTATTACCACAATATAAAAGATATTACTTTGACTCTTTTGCACTATAACTGCTATTAACTACATACGTACGTATAATAAAGGAGAGCGTATGTATATCGATTACTAGCAGCGTGTTTGTTATTCAAACACTATTATGGTGTAGTGGGTGCGTGTTTATGGTTGAAGTGCTCTTGGAGTATTATGGAATGTGTGTTGTAGTTCTAAATTGTATATTACAAGAGTAATATACTCTTACTAATGTTAACTATGTTGAATATTAATATTTTCTTACTTATGTATGTAATATTTGCAATTTTTATCTTGTATTAAATTAAAGATAGTAGCAGCAATTACTGATTGATTTAAATACATTTGTTGAGGGATAATCTTTAAAGAAAATTTACAAAAAAAAAAGTGTTTTCCCTTAGAGTGAACTATAGCCAAAACTATAGACTAGGCTACAGACTATATTATAGACAAAATTGTAGACAAATTAAAGAACAGACTGTAGACAAAAATGTAGGCAAACTATAGACCGCACTATAGACAAGACTATATATTAGACAGATTATAAATAATAGTCCGGACTATAAACTATAGTTCAGAATATAAACCACAGTACAGACTATAAACTACAGTCCAGCTTGAATTTATATATAAACTATAGTCCAGAATATAAACTATAGTCCAGACTATAAACTATAGTCCAGACTATAAACTATAGCCAAGACCATAAACTATAGTCCAGACTAAGGACTATAGTTCAGACTACAAACTATAGTCCAAACTATAAGCTATAGTCCAGACTATAGACCAGACTATAAACTATAGCCCAGACTATAAACAATAGCCCAGACCATAAACTATAATCCACTCTATAAACTATAGTCCAAAATATAAACTATAGTCCAAACTATAAACAATAGCCCAGACTATAAACTGTAGTCCAGACTATAAACTATAGCCCAGACTATAAACTATAGTCCAAACTATAAACTGTAGCCCAGACCATAAACTATAGTCCAGACTATAAACTATAGTCCAGGCTATAAACTATAGTCCAGACTATAGACCATAATCCGGACTATAACCTATAGTCCACTATGAACTATAGTCCAGACTATAAACTATAGTCCTGAATATAAACTATTGTCCAGACTATAAACTACAGTCCAGATTATAAATTATAGTCCAGACTAAAAACTACAGTTCAGATTATAAACTACAGTCCAGATTATAAACTATAGTCCAGACTATAAACTATAGTCCTGACTATAAACTATAGTTCAGAATATAAACCACAGTACAGACTATAAACTACAGTCCAGCTTGAATTTATATATAAACTATAGTCCAGAATATAAACTATAGTCCAGACTATAAACTATAGTCCAGACTATAAACTATAGCCAAGACCATAAACTATAGTCCAGACTAAGGACTATAGCCCAGACTATAAACTACAGTCCAGACTAAAAACTATAGTCCAGACTATAAACTATAGTCCAGACTAGAAACTATAGTCCAGACTATAAACTGTAGTCCAAACTACAAACTATAGTACAGACTAAGAAATATAGTCCAGATTATAAACTAGAGTCCAGACTATAAACTATATATAAACTATAGTCTGGACTATAAACTATAGTCCAGACTAAAAACTATAGTTTAAACTATAAACTATAGTTTAGACTATAAACTATAGTCCAGACTAATAACTATACTTCAGAATATAAAATTTTAGAGTCCAGGTAATAAACTATAGTCCAGACTATAGACTACAATCCGGACTATTAACTATAAACCACCATAAACTATAGACCAGACTATTAACTATAGCCCAGACTATAAACTATAGTTCAGACTACAAACTGTAGTTCAGACTATAAACTATAGTCCAGACTAAAAACTATAGTCCAGACTATAAACTATAGTCCAAACTACAAACTATAGTACAGACTAAGAAATATAGTCCAGATTATAAACTAGAGTCCAGACTTTAAACTACTCACCAGACTATTAACTATAGTCTGGACTATAAACTATAATCCAGACCATAAACTATAGTCCAGACTATAAACTACAGTCCTGACTGTAAACTATAGTCCAGACTATAAACTACAGTCCAGATTATAAACTACAGTCCAGAATAAAAACTACAGTTCAGACTATAAACTATAGTTCAGACTATAAACTGTAGTTCAGACTATAAACTATAGTCCAGACTGTAGACAATAGTCCAGGCTATAAACTATGGTACAGACCAAAAACTATAGTCCAGACTATAAACTATAGTCCAGACTAGAAACTATAGTCCAGACTATAAACTATAGTCCAGACCATAAACTATAGTCCAGACTATAAACTATAATCCAGAATCTAAACTTTAGTCCAGACTATAAACTATATTCTGGACTATAAACTATAGTCCAGACTATAAACTATTGTCCAGACTATAAACTTTAGTTCAGGCTATAAACTATAGTCCAGACTAATAACTATACATCAGACTATAAACTTTTAGAGCCCAGATTATAAACTATATAAACAAACTAAGATATCATATATCATATATATAAAATATATCAGATTATAAACTATAGTCCAGACTATAAACTATAGTCCAGACTTCAAATTATATTCCAGACTATAAACTATAGTCCAGACTATAAACTATAGTCCAGACTATAAACTATAATCCAGACTATAAACTATAGTCCAGACTATAAACTATAGTCCAGACTAAAAACTATAGGAGAGACTATAAACTATAGTCCAGACTTCAAATTATATTCCAGACTGAACTATAGTCCAGACTTCAAATTATATTCCAGACTATAAACTATAGTCCAGACTATAGACTTTAGTCCAGACTATAAACTATAGTTCAGACTATAAACTATAGTCCAGACTATAAACTATAGTCCAGACTATAAACAATATATTTTTTTTTTTAAACTTTGCCAAAATTTTTGCATTTCTTTTTGGATCACATTTCCGTTAAAAAAAACAAAAAAGGTACCTCTTCCAAGAACTTACAAAACTAAATTACCATTTTAAATCTAGCAAAATTAAGAAATTCCCCATAATAATTTGAATTATATAGCAACAATTCCTTATGCTCAATATGGCATTTATGAATTAATGTTGAATGTAAATAATTACACATACATATGTACATATAAAATTTACTTTTGTTGCAATATGACTGACTGCTGTTGCATACTAATAAATGCAAAACGAGCCTCACTTTGGGATTGGGTGAATGCCTGACTAACTTATAGTCATCAAGCAAACAATAGTACTATAGTGGTAGTACTAGTGTCTTTTTCAATAAATATTTGTGATTTGACATTTCCGTTTAATGTGTTCGATACGGCACAACGATTCAACAGAGATTATATATAAAGAATAAGAATATGTGTTATTGTTGTTGCAAGTAACAGCAGTGACACGTTGCAAGTAATATTAAATAAATTTAAGTTACTTGTGTTATTAGTATGGCAAGTTTTGGTTGAATTACATGCCTGATTGTTATATTAGGCAGAGTTAGTTAATGGTCGGTTTGTTATGTCTGTCTCTTTGTGTTTTATTGTATTTATTTGAAGTTATTAATATTTATACGTAAGCTAATAAATAAATTGTTGTTGGTAGGAAAATTTATGTAAAAGAATAAAATTATGTTTGCCTAAATGTTTGGTAAGTGTTGAACATAGCTTTAACTCCTTAACTGTTCTGCTTTTTAAACTTATCTTAAGGCCATTTATTAACGGATGGTTTTCATATGCTTTGGTCACGTGTAAAAGGAAATTAATTCTACACAGAAAAAAGTAAAAATGGACTTCAATTACGAAATTTGTGATATTAATTAATTTTTAATTGATTTTGCTCCAATCATCAAAATGATAATATTAATAACTAGAATAATTAATATTATTATTACTTCTTTTCCTTAAATAGATGTAATGAGCTGAGCATTTTTGAAAATTTACTTAAATTTATTTTATTTCTGTACTTTTATAGACAAATATTTAATTTTTCTTTATATTTTATTGACAGTTGTCAATTTATTAAAAAACAAAACTGAAAACCAATTAGAAAATTAATTATATTAATAAATAATATAATTAAATTCCAATATAAAGTTAATTAATAATTTTATTAAAAAATTATTTGAAATATTTTTTTCTGTGTACAATAATATTTTTACAAATTAATTTATTAAACTATACAACAAACATGTGCTTTATAGCTTCTCCCTTGTTTAAACTTTTATACATAAATTAATACGCCAGAGACAAGTGATGTTTATTTAAGTTGTCCAAATGTGTGTGCACTTGATAATAAAACATAAATTATTTAAATTATTTATAGATTTGGAGTAAATGTTAAATTTTAAATTAGATATTAAAGTAATAAATCAAAAGAAGGTTCTAAAATAATAGGGAAGAAATGAATTAGAATTGAACTAGAAATAAACCAGAATTGAACTAGAAATTATATAGACTATAGCCCAGCATACAGACTATAGCCCAGACCATAAACTATAGTCAAAACTATGAACTATAGTCCAGAATATAAACTAAAGCTCAGAATATAAACTATATATAAAAATATAAGCTATAGTTCACACTTTGAACTATGGTCAACAAATATTAGTATGTAGTGAAGAATATAAACTATAACCCATACTATTAAATATAGTCCAAACTATAAACCATAGTCCTGACTATAAACTATAGTTAAGACTATAAACTATAGTCCAGACTATAAACTATAGTTCAGACTATAAACTATAGACCAGACTATAAACTATAGTCCAGATTACAAACTATAGTCCAGACTATAATCTATAGTCCAGGCTATAAACTATAGTCCAGACTATAAACTATAGTCCAGACTATAAACTATAGACCAGAATATAAACTATAGTCCAGACTACAAACTATAGTCCAGACTATAAACTATAATCCAGACTATAAACTATAGTCCAGACTACAAACTATAGTCCAGACTATAAACTATAGACCAGACTATAAACTATAGTCCAAACTATAAACCATAGTCCAGACTATAAACTATAGTCCAGACTATAAATTACTGACCAGACTATAAACTATAGTCCAGACTATAAACTATAGACCAGACTATAAACTATAGTCCAGACTATAAACTATAGTCCAGACTATAAATTAAGTCCAGATTATAAACTATAGTCAGGTTATAAACTATAGCCCAGACTATATACTATAGTCCAGACTATAAACTGTAGCGCAGTCAATTATAAGCTATAGTATGAATTATAAACAGGCCATCAACAATAGTCCAGACTATAAAGTATAGTTCAGACTATAAACTATAGACCAGACTATAAACTATAGTCCAGATTACAAACTATAGTCCAGACTATAAACTATAGTCCAGACTATAATATATAGTCCAGGCTATAAACTATAGTCCAGACTATAAACTATAGTCCAGACTATAAACTATAGACCAGAATATAAACTATAGTCCAGACTACAAACTATAGTCCAGACTATAAACTATAGTCCAGACTATAATCTATAGTCCAGGCTATAAACTATAGTCCAGATTATAAACTATAGTCCGGACTATAAACTATAGACCAGAATATAAACTATAGTCCAGACTACAAACTATAGTCCAGACTATAAACTATAATCCAGACTATAAACTATAGTCCAGACTATAAACTATAGTCCAGACTATAAACTATAGTCCAGACTACAAACTATAGTCCAGACTATAAACTATAGTCCAAACTATAAACCATAGTTCAGACTATAAACTATAGTCCAGACTATAAATTACTGACCAGACTATAAACTATAGTCCAGACTATAAATTAAGTCCAGATTATAAACTATAGTTAGGTTATAAACTATAGCCCAGACTATATACTATAGTCCAGACTATAAGCTGTTGCTCAGTCAATTATAAGCTATAGTATGAATTATAAACAGGCCATCAACAATAGTCCAGACTATAAAGTATAGTGCAGAATATAGTCTGTAGTCCAAACTGTAGGCTATAGTCCAAACTATAGACTATAGTCCAGACTATAAACTTTAGTCTAGACTATAAACTGTATTCCAGACTATTTTCTATAGTCCTGTAATCTAGGCTATATGCCATAGTACAGACTTTACTATAGTAGAGACTATGAACTATAGTCAAAACTATGAACAATATTAAGGACTATAGACTATAGTCCAAACTATAAACTAATATCCCGAATATAAACTATAATCCAGATTATAAACTATAGTCAATACTATCAACAATAATAAAGACCATAAACTATAGTCCAGACTAAAAACTATAGTCCAGATTATAAACTATAGTCCAGACTATATACTATATTCCAGACTATAAACTATATTCCAGACTATAAACTATAGGCCAGACTATAAACTATACTCCAGACTATAAACTATAGTCCAGATTATAAACTATAGTCCAGACTATAAACTATAGACCAAACTATAAACTATAGTCCAGACTATAAACTATAGTCCAGATTATAAACTATAGTCTAGACTATAAAATATATTCTAGACTATAATCTATAGTCTATACTATAAACTATAGTCTAGACTATAACCTAAAGTCCAGACTATATACTGTAGTCTAGACTATAAACTATAGTCCAGACTATAAACTATAGTCTAGACTACATACTATAGTCTAGACTACAAACGGTAGTTCATTTATATTAAAATTTTATTAAATCCTTATTTTACATTATGATTACATTAAAATAATGAGCAAATATTTAAAATCAAAATCTATAAGCTTTCAAAGATCAGACGACAAAAATCATAAAAATATGTGTTTGTCAACATTTTGTTGAAAAAGTAAATAATAAGGAACAAAATAAAAGCAGCTGGAAGATGAAAAACGGAAATTCAAATGGTTTTTATTATTTACCTTAGTTCTATAACTAAACTATAGCCCACTCTGCTCTTTAGTTAAGCCCAACTGTTAACTATTCCAAACTAAATATGACAACTATAAAAGTAGCAATTTTCTGTTTACACCACTACAGATGTATGTGTGTAGTTGTAAATCTGTAAACCTTTATTCTCTATCAGTTACCAAGTTTAAATCTATGTTACATATAATAACTGTGTCATTTGGCAAAATCCACCATCAATATAGGAAATAATATCGAACAGAAAAAAATACATAAAGAAATGCTTTACAAAATATGCAAATAAATCCTTACAAATGTGCAGCATAATACAACAAATATAGCAGCATAAAATATAAAAATCCATGTAAAACATGTAAATGTTTTACTTGTATTATTGATGCATACATTGATAAATAAGGATTTATCTGAAAATGTGCATGTGTAAGCCAAAAATGAAATGGGAAAAAATCTGTTACAAACAATACAGATCGTTATAAATGCTTGTATACAAGCTATTAAATTATAGGTTCGAGGAGAGAATGCATATGACAGGAGATATAAAACATAAATGTTAAGTGTTTGTATGGTAAACTTTTGAAATGTGTTTGGTTGGTGTTAAAGGTGTGCTACTTGACTAAAAAGCCATAAAAATTATAAGTACACTATAGTCTATAAGTTAGACTACAGCATGGTCTACAGGCTAGACTATAGCATGGTGTATAAGCTGAACTATAGCATAATCTAGACTATAGACTAAAATATAGCTTAAGCTATAGGCTAGACTATAACATAATCTTTAACCTAGACCATAGCATGACATTTAACCTAGACTATAGCATGGCATTTAACCTAGACTATAGCATAGTCTCAGCGTACCATTTTATACCTTCTTAACTCTTTTAAAGGCTAATTTAATATGTTTTATATCTTTAATGTTTTCTTCTTTTTTTTTTTTTTTTCTCCCTTTTGTCTTTTTTTTAAATATTTGTTGGCTCCCAACCATTCGATATTTTGCTGCAGCAATTTGCATAATGCATTTGCCATTGGCTTTATTTGCAACAAATATGAAAACAAACCAAATCTGTAACAAAAAACCATCCTTATTTCCTTTTTTCTTGCTGTATACATGAAAATCACAACACAACATGAAATATGTAGAACACAGGACCAAAGCTTTTGTAACTAAAAATGACAATAAACAACATTTTATTAATTTGCAAGCTGTGACAATCAAAACCTTGAGCTACTAGCAGCTGAAAATTTGAACTCTTACCCATAAACCCTCTTTCAACTGTAATTTTCTTACTTGACTTCCCGTCTGTCACATGCATAAAAACATAGCTGGAGTTTCCTGTAAAAACATTTAACCAAATGCATTTATTTTCTCTATACCACCCTCTCTCTGCCTGCCCTTCTTACAATAGCAATTGTGTATGTGTTTCTAAAGGTACATAGAGCTTAAGGCAAAATTGATCAAATATTGGTTTCGAAAACAGAAAAAAATTTTAAAAATTTTGTGGGTGATTGTTGCATTTTGCAATGAAACAAAGTTAAATATCCCTGTAGCCTTTTAAATGGCATATATCTGCTAAACAAATGCTAATACCTTACTGCGAGTTTCCTATTTGTGTAGAGAGATATGTGTACATTGCTATTTCAATTTCCGGTAGATTTTCTATAGTCAAATGTCATTAGTTTTGCCTTAGTGTAGGCATCTGTAGAACAATAGTTAAAATACTGCGTAACTCAAGTGTTATTTGAGGCAAATATTTGCTAAAATACAAAGTTCAAGTTGAGGTTTTATACTGTTGTTGTCTGTTTGTTGGTTTGTTTGTTTGCTTCGAAATGAAAAATTAATTAAAAACAATTAATGTCTGAAGTTAAAATGGAGCAAAATTTATAGTTGTGAGAAATTTTAAAGCTTAAAAACTGACAGCAGGTGGGTGTTAAAGAAATAATTACATAAAAAAAATTAAATAATTAAAATTAAGCAACAAAGAATTAAAAACCATTAGATAGATACAATAATAGCCTCCACTATAGACTAGACCACAGTATCAGCTATAGACTATACTATAGTCTCAACTATAAATATTTATATAGTCTTAATTATAAACTAGACAATAGTTTCAGCTATAGACTAGATACAGTCTCAACTATAGACTTGACTATAGTCGCAACTACAGACTATAGTCTCAACTATAGACTACAGTCTCAACTATAGACTAGACTATAGGCATATAGTCTAAACTACAGACTATTTTATAGTATAAACTATAAACTACTTTATAGACTAGACTACAGACTATTTTATAGTCTAGACTATAGACTATTTTATAGTCTAGACTATAGACTATTTTATAGTCCAGACTATAGACTATTTTATAGTCCAGACTATAGACTATTTCATAGTCCAGACTATAGACTATTGCATAGTTCAGACTATAGATTATTTTATAGTTTAGAATATAAACTATTTTAAAGTCCAGAATATGGACTATTTTATAGTCCAGATTATAGACTATTTTATAGTTAAACTATAGACTATTTTATAGTACAGGCTATAAACTATTTTCCAGACTATAGACTATTTTATAGACCAGACTATAGACTACTTTACACACCAGATTATATACTATTTCATAGTCTAAAATATAGAATATTTTATAATCTAAATAATAAACCATTTTATATTCTAGACTATAGACTATTTTATAGTACAGACTATCTTATAGTCTATAGTCTAGACTATTTTATAGACTAGACTATAGACTATTTTATAGTCTAGACTATAGACTATTTTATAGTCTAGACTATAGACTATTTTATAGTCTAGACTATAGACTATTTTATAGTCCAGACTATAGACTATTTTATAGTGTAGACTATAGACTATTTTATAGTGTAGACTATAGACTATTTTATAGTCCAGACTATAGACTATTTTATAGTCCAGACTTAGTCTAGTCTATATAATGCTTTATATTCTATTCTATATACTATTTTATATTCTAGAATATAGACTATTTGATAGTCTAGTCAATACACTATTTTATAGTCTATAATATAGACGTTTTTATATTCCAGACTATAAACTATTTTATGGTCCAGACCATAGAATATTTTATAGTCCAGGATATAGATTATTTTATAGTTCAGGCTATAAACTATTTTCTAGTCCAAATTAGATACTATTTCATAGTACAGACTATAGACTATTTCGTAGTCCAAACTATAGACCATTTTATAGTCCAGACTATAGAATATTTTATAGTCCAGACTATAGGCTATTTTATCTTCCAGACTATAGACTATTTTATAGTCCAGGCTATAGACTATTTTATAGTCTAGACTATAGACTATTTTATAGTCCAGACTATAGACTATTTTATAGTCCAGACTATAGACTATTTTATAATCCAGGCTATAGACTATTTTATAGTCCAGAATATAGACTATTTTATAATCCAGACCATAGACTATTTTATAGTCCAGACTATAGACTATTTTATATCTTAAACACCAAAAAAAATTTCAAATTTATTAATATCTGCTATAAAATATCAAAAATTTCGAATTCGAATTTAATTTCGAAATTTTCTAACTTTAAGAAAAAGTTCTAAAAAAATTATAATAATATATTTTTGATAGTAAAACCATTAAATATCAATACAATTTTTAATTTTTTCTAATTTTTAGTAGAAAAATTAATTCGAAATTAAGTTCGAATTTAAAATTTTAACTGAAAATTAAATAAAAAACTGTTATTTAATTTATAATTAAATAAATTTAGGATATTGATAAGAAAATTGCAAAATTTTAGCGATTTCGAATAATTCGAAGTTAATTTCGAATTTTCGAAATTGTTTAAAAGCTCTATATTTTATATTTTTAAAATTTTATTTACAAAACCATTAAAAATCATTAAAATATTTAAGATTCTGTATTGCTTTAAACATAAAATAATATTCGGAACGAAGTTCGAAATTTTCGAACTTTAAAAAAAAGTTCTAAAAAAATTTTAATAATATATTTTTGTTAGTAAAACCATTAAATTTCAATAAAATGTTTAATTTTTCTAATTTTCTAGCAGAAAAATTAGTTCGAATTTAAAATTTTAACTGAAAATTAAATAAAAAACTGTTATTTAATTTATAATTAAATAAATTTAGGATATTGATAAGAAAATTGCAAAATTTTCGAAATTGTTTAAGAACTTAATATTATTAAAATTTTGTTTACAAAACCTTTAAAATTCAATAAACTTATTAAGTTTTAGCATTTTTTTAGCATAAAATAATATTCGATACTAATTTCAAAAATTTCGAACTTCGAAAAAAATTTTAATAATAAATTTTTATTAATAAAATCATTAAATATCAGTAAAATTTTTAATTTTTTCTTGTATTCTAGCAGAAAAATTAATTCGAAATTAAGTTCGAATTTAAGATTTCGTCTGAAAATCGTTTTAAAGACTGTTTTTAATATACAATTAAGTAAATTTAAGATATTTATAAGCAAATTGCTTAATTTTTATGACTTTTGAAAAATTCGAACTTAATTTCGAATTTTCGAAATTTTTTTGATATTGAATTTTTATTATTAAAATCATTAAAAAATTATATAATTTTAAGTTTTCAAATAGATTTTGAGTTATAAATGGTATAATAAATTAATTTCGAATTTTCGAACTTAAAAAAATTTTATAAAAATTTAATTTTTTTAACTGAAATATATAAAAATGTAATAAAATGTTCCAAAAATATAAATTCGTATGCATTTAATACTTTTAGAGGTTTGAAAAATTCAATTAAACACCTGTTGCATTTGGTACGTGCGGCTTAGTTGCAGTTGCAAGTTGTAGTAATAAACATTTTATTACTCTATACAAAAATATATTTAAAATCTTGTATTAAAAAAATAAAAATAATAAAGAAAAATTTAATAATTAACAGAAAAAAACACGGGCCTTAAAATACCTTTAGCAACTTTATAACATTGGGGTCAATGAATTGTAAAATGTGGCCATTACTTCATAAAGCCATGAATAAATTATAATTAGGGATATGCACGTAACAAAGCAAATAAAATTAAACTAAAAAAAATAATATCAAAATTTAAATAAATTATTGCGAAGGAAAATTAAAAAGATATTATTTAAATTAAATGAATTTTCTGTCATCCTTGAACACCCCTAATACCTTCATATTACTGTAAAAAAAAACAAGCAAAATTAATGCAATTAAAAAAATATATATAACTTTCAACAAGTTGAATGTTTATAATATTTTTGTAATTCCTCTCTCGACCCCTACCCACAATCTTAATACATTTAAACACCTAGAGTCTTGTAATGACCATGTTTTACCAATTATACCTGGCATTTTCGGTAACATTAGTCATGTGGGAATTTTTTCCATTAAGGCGGCCAAACAAATAAAAACAACAACAAGTTTGTTTTATTGTTAAACAAAACCAAAGAGATTGTATTTCTATAAAAAATAAAAATACAGACCATTTGTGGTAAATATATTTTTTTTTTTTAGTAACCATTGTTTTGTTAACTGCATTTGACAGTTTCAATTACCAAGATTTGTATCAGGTTTTACTTAACATAAGTTTTGGCATGTGTTTACAGGTTTTATTCACTTAATTATGAATGAATTTAGTTATAATGAGTTATTACAACTCATTAAGTGATAAAAAATTTTTGAAATTGAAATAATTAAAATTTAACACAAAGCGGAAAAGGAAGTACAAATGGAAGGTTTTATAGGAAATTGAAAATTGACAATGTAATCTTAAAACTGCAAAATATTTTCTTTAACAAAAAATTAAAAATTTTACTTTTGCATAGAAATTAAAATTTTCACAAATTATTTTAAATAATTAAAAAATATTCAAATCATCTTAAGGCTAGACAGCAGGACAGACATTGTAAAAGATAAATTTGCTTAAATTTCTTAAATGTTAATAAATTTTAAAATTTCCCATAAAATAAGCTTTAAAAAAAAAATTAAAAACTTTTTAAGGCTAGACCGAAGGACAGACATTGTAAGCGGCAAAATTACTTAAAATTCTAAAATTTTATCAAAATGTATATTTTCTTAAAGAATAAGCTTTCTAACAATATATAAATGTTTAATAGCTGTTTAAAAATAAAATTTTAGCATTTTTCTTTTTTCGACTTAAGACTTAAGCATTTATTAATTCAAATAATGTAAACAAATTAAAAACCTTTTCAGGCTAGACGGAAGGACAGACATCATAAGAAGCAAATTTTCGTAAAATTATTACATTTTTTTAAACCATATGATTTTCTTTTGAATTATCCTTCCAACAATATATAAATATTTAATATATCTTTAAAAATACAATTTTAACTATTTGTTCAAAATTATCCCCAAACATGTATTATTTAAAATAAATTAAAAAATTTTAAAGGCTATACCGAAGGACAGACATTGTAAGATACTAATTTTTTAAAAATTTCAGAGTTTTATTAAATTGTATTTTTTTGCTATAAAAAAAGCTTTTCAACAATACATAAATGTTTAACATCTGTTTAAAAATACATTTTTAGCATTTTTTAAAGATGACTTATTTCATATAATGTAAAAAAAAGTTAATAACTTTTTAAGGCTAGACGGAAGGACAGACATTGTAAGGGGCAAATTTGTATAAAATTCTTGAATTTTATTATATTGTCCCATAGAATAAGCTTTCCTAAAATATATAGATGTTTAATATCTCTTTAAAAATAAAATTTTAGAATTTATTTAAATTAGTTTTAAACAGGCATTGTTTCAAATAATTAAAAAAAAAAAACTTTTAAGGCTAGACAGCAGGACAGACATTATTAAGGGTAACTTCTCCTAACATTTTAAAATGTTTATAAATTGTATATTTTTTTTTTAAATATTTTTTCAAAATTAGTCTTAAGCAAGTATTTCTTCAAATAATTAAAAATATATTTTGAAAACTTATTAGGGCTAGGCAGAAGGACAGACATAGTAAAAAACCAAACTAGTTTAAAATTGTAGATTACTATCAAATATTATAATTTCTCTTAAAATTATTTTGCAATAATAAATAAATATTTCTAATTTTTTGAAAAACACAATTTTAGCTAATTTTTAAAAATACGTCTGAAATAAGGCGAAAAAAGCTATACATATTAATATTTGAAGAAGAAAGATGTACAGCAGGACAGACATACATACTCATACAAAACGTATACTTATTTAAGAAATTTTTATATTTCAAGAATCTATGATAATAACTTTCGGACACAGTTATAGCTTTTGAAATAATATATAAAATTATATTTATATAAAACTTTTTAAATTTCAGTTAAATAAAATTTTAAATGTTTTTAATAAATAAAAATAAAATATTTTATTTTTTGTAAAAAAAAAAAAAAAAAATAAAAACGTGCTTGTGTGCGGAAATAATTTTCTTAAGAAGAAGACAGTTTTGTAAGTTTGTATATTTTAAAACTAAAATCTGCTGAATAAATCCTTTAAAAGAAAATTTGAAAGTAAACTTTCGCCGCAAAAAATAATTTAAAATATTTTTTCGGCGAAATAAGGCTAAACAGAAGGACAGACATTGTTGAAAGCAAATTTTATTTAAAATTGTTGAATTTTATTCAATTTTACATTTTTTCCAAAAAATTATCTTTCAATCATATATAAATTTTTATTATTTTCTCAAAAACAAAATTTTAAAAATTTTTTCAAGATAAGTCTTAAGATAACAAAAGAAAGCTTTATTTAATTAGTAATACTTAAAGTAGAAGGATGGGTAGAAGGACAGACATAATGTAGCAAAAAGTATACTGACTATTTAATAAATATTTACAGTTTTACAAACCATACTATATGCAAAGTTATATGCAGAAATAATTTTCTTAAAAAAGGACAGATTTCAAAATTTCCTTAGCTTAATAAAAATATAAGCTTTTGTAGTGAAAAAAATTTAAACATATTTCAACTTTTTTAACAAGACAGAAGGACAGATACTGTTAAAGACAAACTAGAGTACAAATTATGAATGCTATTAAACATTTAAATTTTTCATAGAATTAGTCTTCTAGCAATATATAAATATTTTGTTATATTTAAAAAATACTGTGCTAGAAATTTTTCCAAAATTAATCGTAAACAACCAAAAAAATGCATAATGTAGTTGTTAATACTTAGGGAAAGGCGGACAGAAGGACAGACATTATGTAGTAAAATATTTACTATATATTTAACAAATGTTAATAGCTTTAAGAATCTTATTTTATTAAAATTCTTAAAAAAAAAAAGATTTGCTTTAATAGTTCAAATTTATATTTTTACTAAATTTTTACAATTTATATTAAATAAAAATTAAATGCTTTGAATTAAATAATTAAATAAATTTTAATTAAAGACAGAAAGACGGACGTTTTTGTGTATAAAAATTATAACCTTAGAAACAATTTTTTACTAATTTTAGAAACCTTGTTCATTTACGTTTTAACTGAATGTAGCATTTCCAATGGCTGAATGAAAAAAATAAAAAAAAAATATTTGTATTATTTTTTTGCAAATAATAACTTTTATTATTAACTTTAGCTCAATACAAAAGGACGGAAGGACAGACATGTTTGTGTCCAAAAATTTTCCTCTTTTTCAAAAGATCTTTGCGACTTAGTAAACCTTATTAAATTTAGATTTTTAATTATTATTCCACTTTATTAAAAATTTTTTAAAAATATTAATTTAAAATTTAGTTTAAATTTAATACCAATACCGAAAACTCATTCAAATTCAATTTTAGTTCAGTTCTTATTTAATTCTAAGTCTGGTTCATTTTGCCTTCAGTCTTAATTATTTAAAATCTAGTTTTCATTTAGTTTTAGTTCCAAATATTTCACTGCTTTTGAACTAAATTACAACTAGCTTTTATGTAACTGATATATTCTTCATTCAATTATAATTCTGTTTCATATTTTTTTATTTTATAGTTAATTATAAGATAACTTAAACCACAGTTGGCGGTAATCAACAGCAGTTTCATATTCATCGCTACCAGCTGCCAAACGATATAGAGAATATTTCTCATAATTTACTTCTCATATTCATTAAAGCAACACTTTCATTAGCTACTATGTGTAAAATTTCATACATATTTCAATTAAGATCAATTTAAAATGTAAGTAATATATTACAGAGCTTAGAGGTTGTACTAAAATGTCAAGAAAATTATATTAAAAATATTATAGAAAGACTAAACGTAAATTATGGACTATTTAATAGCCCATATAATAGACAATTTTTTGTCAAGAATAAAGACTATTTTAAAGTCTAGAGTTTAGACTATTTTATAGTCTAAACTATAGACTATTTTATAGTTTAGACTATAGACTATCTTATAGTCCAGACTATAGACTATCTTATAGTCTTGACTATAGACTATTTTATAGTCTAGACTATTTTATAGTTTAAACTATAGACTATTTTACAGTCTAAACTATAGACTATTTTATAGTGCAGACCATAGACCATTTTATAGTCTAGACCATAGACTATTTTATAGTCTAGACTATAGACTATTTTATAATCTTGTCTATAGACTATTTTATAGTCTTGACTATTGAATATTTTATAGTCTAGACTATAGACTATTTTAAAGTCTAGACTATAGAATATTTTATAGTCTAGACTACAGACTGTTTAATAGTCTAGACCATAGACTATTTTATAGTCTAGACTATAGACTACTTTATAGTTTAGACTATAGACTATTTTATAGTCTTGACTATAGAATTTTTTATAATCTAGACTACGGACTATTTTATAGTCCAGATTATAGGCTATTTTACAGTCTAAACTATACGCAATTTTATAGTCTAGACTATAGACTATTTTATAGTCCAGATTATAGGCTATTTTATAAACTAGACTATACGCTATTTTATAGTCTAGACTATAGACTATTTAATAGTCTAGACTACAGACTATTTAATAGTCTAGGCTATGGACTATTTTATAGTCTAGGCTATAGACTATTTTATAGTCTAGGCTATAGACCATTTCATTTCTAGATTATAAACTACTCTATAGTACAGATTATAAACTATTTTATAGTTAATTTTTATAGTCTCGACTATTGACTATTTTATTGTCTAGAACATAGACTATTTGATAGTCTAGAATATAGACTATTCTATAGTCTAGAATATAGACTATTTAATAGTCTAGACTATAGACTATTTTATAGTCTAGACTATAGACTACCTTATAGTCCAGATTATAAACTATTTTATAGTTAAATTTTATAGCATCGACTATTAACTATTTTATAGCCTAGACTATGGACTATTTTATAGTCTAGAGTGTAGACTATTTTATAGTCCAAACTATAGACTATTTTATAGTTTTGACTATAAACTATTTTATAGTCTATACTATAGACTATTTTATAGTACAGACTATAGACTATTTTATAGTCCAGACTATAGACTATTTTATAGTCTAGACTATAGTCTATTTAATAGTCTTGTTTATAGACTATTTTATAGTCTAGTTTATAGACTATTTCATAGTCTATACTTTTAGCTATTTAAAGTCTACTCTATAGTCCAGATTATAAACTATTTTATAGTTCAATTTTATAGCCTCGACTATGGACTATTTTATAGTCTTGTTTATAGACTATTTTATAGTCTAGACTATAGACTATATTATAGTCTAGGCTATAGACTATTTTATAGTCTAGACTATAGTCTATTTAATAGTCTTGTTTATAGACTATTTTATAGTCTAGTTTATAGACTATTTCATAGTCTATACTTTTAGCTATTTAAAGTCTACTCTATAGTCCAGATTATAAACTATTTTATAGTTCAATTTTATAGCCCCGACTATAGACTATTTTATAGTTTTGACTATAGACTATTTTATAGTCTAGGCTATGGACTTTTTTATAGTCTAGACTATAGACTATTTTATAGTATAGATTATAGTCTTTACTTTTGACTATTTTATAGCCTGGATTTAAAATTTTTTTTTTTTTTTTTGGTTCGTTATTTTTACACATTTTTTTTCTACATACAATTTTTTCTTAGTTTGACAGTTTGTCAAATAAATGTAAACAAATGTTAAATTAGAGGCTACATATAGCAAAACAAAAATAAGAAAAACTGTTAATAAAACAGCTGATATGTTAGGAAATCAATTTCCATTTAGCTCTTTTAAAATCTCTCTTTGCTGTAAAAAAAATAAACAAATTCCCATATAATATTGTAAATTTTCTCTAACATTATGCATTTAACAGTTCTGTTATATTAAGATAACTGTTAAGCTCTTTTAATTTTAAAAGAGAGCTGCTACTGGCAGTTACAAGAGTATAAAACAAAATAAAAAAAAAAAAAAACAAATTGCAACAGTAAACACCCTCTAATTTACAAATGATTGTTGGTTGTTTTTTTTTTCTTTCTGTTATTGTTGCTATTGCATGTTGCTAGTACTTGTTGTGTTGTTGTAAATTTGTTGATTGACTTGTTGTAGTGCAACGAACTTTTGTGGCAATTTTTTTTTTTTCTTTCTTTTTTCTTCATTTATATTTCAATTTTATTAGATGTGAATTCAATTGAATAGTTTTACATGAAATTGTTGTAAATCATAGCATACAAAACAGACACATGTTTATATGAATTTTTTTAAGGGGGTGTTTGGGGGGTTGTCTGCTTTTGTTTTTGCTGTGTGTTTGCTATGTTTGTTTACTTATTTACTTTTGTTTTTGTGTTTTTTGTAAAGAAATGAGAGTATGAGAGATTTTTGTAACTAACGGTAGTTTTATTTATATTTTTGTTATGATTGTTTAACTTGTAAAGACAAACACACTCATTAATGAACTTCTGTTGTTGTTGTAATTCTTGTAGGGGTTTCATGTTATTAACTTACAGCGGATAACGAAAAATGTTAAGGGAAATAAAAATATTTTGAACAAAATCTGTTTAAAATTTTATGAAATTCATTATTTTTAACAAACTATTTATAAAATTTATATTTTATAGAAAAACATTTCTTCACGAATTTTTCAAAATATATTAAGAGAATTTTGGATACAACATAAAATTTGTCATTTAAAAATTATTAAATGACACTTTTAAACAACACATAAAAAAATAAACACTTTATCATATCAGTCATATTTATTTTTGTTACCCACTGTACCCTATAAAATGAGAATAAATAAGAGTATAAAATAAAACTGCATCATGCATTTTTGCATTCATTGAACTTTTTTCTTATATAGATTTTTGCATTAGTTGTTGTTCGTTATTAAAATTTTATTAAAGATAAAAATTTCTTTGCAAAAATTCCCAGTTTTCTCCCCTTCATGTAATTTTCTTTAAAAAAAATATGCATTTAGTCTATAATTAGACATGTCATCATGAACGTAAAATTGTAACATTTTTTCTTAGTAGAAAATTTTAATTATTTCTTAAAATACTTGGGTGGGTTTTTTTTTTTTTTGTGCAATTATTTTTTATTAAAAATAATAATTTATAATGTGGGAACAAAAAAAAATCCAAATGAAGGTCAAGATTAGTGTCACCAACTGAAATTCAATAACAAGACTACACGATAGACGAAAACTATAGTAAAGCTATAGAATGGTCTGTAGGGTAAACGATACATAGTCTATCAGATAGACTAAAGAACAGTTTATAGGCTGGACTATAGTCTATAGGCTATAGACTATAAGCAAGACTATAAAAGTCTATAAAATAGTCTATAGCCTAGACAATAAAACATTCTATATTTTAGAGTATAAAATAACCTATATTTTAGAGTATAATATAGTCAATAGTCTAGACTATAAAATAGTCTATAGTATAGACATAAATATAGTTTATAGTCTAGAATATAATATAGTCTACATATTACAAAATAGTCTATAATCTAGACTACAAAATAGTCTATAGTCTAGACTACAAAATAGTCTATAGTCTAGACTACAAAATAGTCTATAGTTTAGACTATAAAATAGTCTATAGTTTAGACTATAAAATAGTCTATAGTCTAGACTATAAAATAGTCTATAGTATAGACTATAAAATAGTCTATAGTATAGACTATAAAATAGTCTATAGTATAGACTATAAAATAGTCTATAGTATAGACTATAAAATAGTCTATAGTATAGGATATAAAATAGTCTATAGTATAGGATATAAAATAGTCTATAGTATAGACTATAAAATAGTCAATAGTATAGACTATAAAATAGTCAATAGTATAGACTATAAAATAGTCTATAGTATAGACTACAAAATAGTCTATAGTATAGGATATAAAATAGTCTATAGTATAGGATATAAAATAGTCTACAGTATAGACTATAAAATAGTCTATAGTATAGACCATAAAATAGTCTATAGTATAGACTATAAAATAGTCTATAGTATAGACTATAAAATAGTCTATAGTATAGACTATAAAATAGTCTATAGTATAGACTATAAAATAGTCTATAGTATAGACTATAAAATAGTCTATAGTATAGACTATAAAATAGTCTATAGTATAGACTATAAAATAGTCTATAGTATAGACTATAAAATAGTCTATAGTATAGACTATAAAATAGTCTATAGTAAGGATATAAAATAGTCTATAGTATAGACTATCAAATAGTCTATAGTATAGACTATAAAATAGTCTATAGTATAGACTATCAAATAGTCTATAGTATAGACTATAAAATAGTCTATAGTATAGACTATAAAATAGTCTATAGTATAGACTATAAAATAGTCTATAGTATAGGATATAAAATAGTCTATAGTATAGGATATAAAATAGTCTATAGTATAGACTATAAAATAGTCAATAGTATAGACTATAAAATAGTCAATAGTATAGACTATAAAATAGTCTATAGTATAGACTACAAAATAGTCTATAGTATAGGATATAAAATAGTCTATAGTATAGGATATAAAATAGTCTACAGTATAGACTATAAAATAGTCTATAGTATAGACCATAAAATAGTCTATAGTATAGACTATAAAATAGTCTATAGTATAGACTATAAAATAGTCTATAGTATAGACTATAAAATAGTCTATAGTATAGACTATAAAATAGTCTATAGTATAGACTATAAAATAGTCTATAGTATAGACTATAAAATAGTCTATAGTATAGACTATAAAATAGTCTATAGTATAGACTATAAAATAGTTTATAGTATAGACTATAAAATAGTCTATAGTATAGACTATAAAATAGTCTATAGTATAGGATATAAAATAGTCTATAGTATAGGATATAAAATAGTCTATAGTATAGACTATCAAATAGTCTATAGTATAGACTATAAAATAGTCTATAGTATAGACTATAAGATAGTCTATAGTCTAAACTATAAAATAGTCAATAGTCTTGAATATAAAATAGTCTGTAGTCTAGACTATAAAACAATCAATAGACGGCACTATAAAATAGCCTATAGTCTAGACTGTAAAATAGTCTATAGTCTAGATTGTAAAATAGTTTATAATCTAGACTATAAAATAGCCTATAGTCTAGATTACAAAATAGTCTATAGTCTAGACTATAAAATAGTCTATACTCTAGACTATAAAATGGCCTATAGTCTAGACTATAAAATGGCCTATAGTCTAGACTATAAAAAAGACTATAAAATAGTCTAAAGTCTAGATTATAAAATAGTCTATAGTCTAGGCTATGAAACATTCGTTAGTCTATACTACAAAATTTTCTATAGTGTAGACTATAGCATAGTCTATAGTTTAGACTATAAAATTGACTATAATATAGACTATAGAATTGACTATAGTATAGACTGTAAAATAGTCCACAGTATAGACTACAAAATAGTCTGTAGTATTGACTATAAAATAGTCTAAAATATTGACCACAAAATAGTCTATATTATAGATTATGAAATAGTCTACGGTGTAGAATATAAAACAGTCTAAAGTGTATACTATAGAATAGTCTATAAAATATTCTATAGTATAGACTACAAAATAATCTATAGTATAGATTATAAAATAGCCTATAGTATAGACTATAAAATAGTCTAAAGTATTGACTACAAAATAGCCTTTAGTATAGACTTCAAAATAGTCTATAGTATTAACTATAAAACAGTTTAAAGTATTGACTATAAAATAGTCTATAGTATAAACTATAAAATAGTCTATAGTATAGAATATAAAATAGTCTATAGTATAGACTACATAATAGTCTATAATATTGACTATAAAATAGTGTAAAGTACTGATTATGAAATAGTCTATAGTATAGGCTATAAAACTGACTAGACTTCTAAAATAGTCTATAGTGTAGAATATAAAATGGACTATAGTCTAGACTATAAAATAGTCTATAGTCTAGACTATATAATACACTATAGTCTAGACTATAAAATAGTCTATAGCCTATGCAATAAAATAGTCTATAGTCTAGACTATAAAATAGTCTATAGCTTACTAAAAATAGTCTAAAGACTAAAAAATAGTCTGAACTATAGACAATAAAATGGTTTACTGTTTAGACTATAAAACAGTATATCGTCTAGCTATAAAAAGTCTATAGTCTGGACTAAATTCTAGACTATAAAATTGTCTATTGTGAAGACTTTAAAATAGCCTGTAGTCTAAACTATAAAATAGTCTATAGTCTGGACTATAAAATAGTCTAAGTCTGGACTATAAAATAGCATATAATCTAGACAATAAATTAGTCTTTAGTATAAACTATAAAATAGTCTATAGTCTACAATATAAAATTGTCTATAATGTAGATTACGGAATAGTCTATAGTCTATACTATAAAATAGGCTATTGTCTAGACCATAAAATAGTGAATAGTCTAGACTATAAAATATTCTATAGTCTAGATTATAATATAGTCTATAATCTAGAATATATAATAGTCTTTAGTCTAGACTATAAATTAGTCTATATTATAGATTATAAAGTATTCTATAGTCTAGACTATAAAATATTCTATAGTCTAGACTATTTCTATAGCATTGTCTATGGCCTCGACTATATTACTGTGTGCAGCCTCGGATGTATAACTGTTTACTGCCTGTAGACTATAGCGCTGTGGAAGCTTGGGCTGTAACAGAGTCTATAGCCTGGACTATAGCACTGCCTATATGAGCTGCAATTTTGTGCCAGCCAATTTCTTTTTTTTTTTAATACGAGTATATAACTTTGTTTCATTTTCATTTGCCATAAAAATCACCTTGATTTTTATTTAAGCAAAAGTAAAAATCATCTGCAATAAAAACATTCAACCACAAAAATAAAGATAAAAATAAAATAAAAAAATAAACCTTAAGTTAACACTTTGTCAAACTCTCAGCAAACGAATTGTATTTGTCATGTACAATTTTCACCTACGTTTACCTTAAATTTTCATTAATTATTAATGCATTTCAAACCATAGACGATGATGAAGACGATGATACTCAGTGATGGTTGAATGAAACTAAAGCAGTGAAGTTATACAGAGGAATAATGTTTAAATAAAACAACCAGGTTACGTGTTGCATCATTTTGTATGAATTGAAGGAAAGCATTAAACTAAAAAACACCCTCCCTCTTGTGGAGTTTTTATAAAAAAACGAGAGAAGAAGATATAGTCGGTCAAGCCCGACTATACGATACCCTACACCATTTCAATTCACATAATTATGTTTTTACATAATTATGTTTTTACTATTATTATGTTAACTTACTTCTGTTAAATATTAACATAATACTAACATTTGTATGGGATTTATGCACGTTAGTGATTTTCGGGAGAGCAGTTTATATGGGAGCTATGGTCAGTTATGGACCGATCTTCATGAAATTTGGCAGACAGATTTTTGCTGATATAAGACTTATTTGTGCTAAATTTCATTAAAATATTCCTATTTTTAAGACATCTATAAGTGTTAAAACTCTATTCCGGGAGGACATTTGTATGGGGGCTAGGTGAAATAATGGGCCGATCATAACCAAATTCAATAGGCTTCGTCCTTGTATTGAAAAAAGCATATGTACCAAATTTCATCAAATTATCTTCAAAATTGCGACCTGTACTTTGCGCACAAGCTTTACATGGACAGCCAGCCAGCCAGCCAGCCAGCCGACCAGACGGACGGACGGACGGACGGACATCGTTAAATCGACTCAGAAAGTGATTCGGAGTCGAACGGTATACTTTAAGGTGGGGGTCCGACAATTTTTTCTCTGCGTTACAACTTCTGCACAAACACATAATACCCCAACCACCTTTGGTGGTGTAGGGTATAAAAAATAATAATAATAAACTCGTTGGGATAAATAGAATTTATTGAAATGGTTGTTTAAACCATCATCCAGACAGAAGGACAGACATGCTATAGCATGAAGGAGGATAGACATAGCAAAGCGAATGGTAAAAATGGAAGCAGATTTATGTGTAGGAAATAGGCGAAATTAGGTTACCTTAAAACATTGATAGTTATGGGTAAGAGGCAACAGTAATTGTTACTATTCTATAGGGATTCGGTAAAGTTTTAGTTAGTTTGTTATTTAAAAATAGTTGCTAAGAAATTGTTACCAATAGAATGCATTACAAAGTATACCGTTTAGTAGAAAGTAGGGGATCAAATTTCTGTTTCACATTGGCAAAATCTGTTTTTCTATCTGTTTTCCATGTGAGCGTGTTTGCGAGAGTTTTTTTATTTTTATTGTATAAAAGAATGAATACGAAAGAAAGGTACTTTTTGCATAATTGATTAAATGGCTGACTATAATGGTTATTCTAGTGATTTGTATTTTTCATGTTTTCTTATTTTAGTTCCCTTTTTCATACTAAGACTTCGGTCTGTAATAAGGATTTTGTAGGAATATTTTTTACTGCAATTGTTTTGTTGTAGGCCTTTAAATTGTAGGTGTTGGATGTGTGTTTGTTATGGAGTGAGAGTGTCTGTCTTCTCAATATTAACTGTAAATGGCAGGAGCCACCACTTAACGTTGTAACTGATGAAGTGTAGTTACGTTTTTATGTTTAAAAGATAAAATTTTGGTTTGACTCAAACAAATGTTTGTAATAATCATGAATATTTGAACAAGTTGGAAGACTAAAATAAAATATCAAAATAATGATTTGGAAAATCTTTTGGAAAAAAATTTATGCTGTAAATAATAATTATAATAGAGTATTATTAATATTTTAACTATTATTACTATTTTATTAAAATCTAGAAATAAAAAAGCTTTAAAAAGAAGTAGGATTAAAGCAAATTTGAGAACTAAGTTTGAAGTTAATTTTTTATATAATTAAAATAATTAAAGACCAAGCAAATCAAAACCATAATTAAAGTAATTTGAAATTTTATGAATACCCACAAGTTCTACATCAGTTCCAATAAAAATACAACTAATTTTAAAAAGAAATTTTAACTTCAACCTAACCTACGAAACACATGTTTGTCAAGCCACATTCTTATCCTTTCTTTTCTATATCCTCTTTTCGTTTACCTACAAGAGTTTGTTTATCAACAACATAAAAAAAATTGCTGGCTAAACAGCTGTAAAGTATGCTTTAATAATTCTTTGCTATTTATTCCTTTTCCTCCATTTCTATTATTATTTTTAAAAATTTCTTTTTTTCCACATTTTCTTTTAATTGTTGTATGTGTTTTTAAAAAACAAGAGAACAAAACAATTATTATAATAACAGCCATTACATTGTATGAGTACTAATCCATTGAACTTGAGAGTGTATTGTGTCGATTTTATTACAGAAGGCAATCACGAGCCTGTGTTTTGCAAAACATAGCTAAAGAGGTGCAAAAGTGTTATGAAATTATAACAGCAGCAGTAGCAGCAACAACAAATTGATTATTCAAAGTTTAAAAAGGCGTAAATTCAAAAAGATTTTTCTTTGTGACCAAGTGCCAATTGTTGCATTCTTTTGATATAAATTGTTCCATGGTTTAAGCTTATTTAAACATGATTTTCATAACAAAAATAGGGAATAGGAACTGGCAGTAACTAATTATAGCGATAGAAAATAAAATGCTAAATAGTATGAAAATTTAATGGTAGAGAAGGCTTAAAAGTATTTAGAGTAATGAAACGTTTAATGTAATGAAAAGAATAATTTTGTTTTGAAAAAACTTACCATGAAATAGATCATATACATTAAGAATTCCTAGACTATAAAGTGGGCTAAATACTAGATTATAAATCATATTGCAGACTTAACTATTGACAAAGTTATAGACTATACTATTAACTAGATAATAACGTTGACTATTTTCTATGCTAAAGTATACTCTATAGACAATGCTAAAGACTATGCAATGATCTATAGTCTTATCTAGGAAAATGTTATAGTCTTTACTATAGACTATTTTATAGTCTATACTATAGCCTATACGATAGACTATTTTATAGTCTACATTACGGACTATTTTATAGTTTAGACTGTAGATTATTTTATAGTCTAGACTGTAGATTATTTTATAGTCCAAACTATAAACAATTTCATTAACTAGAAATTAAACTGTTTTATAGTCTAGGAGGTAGACTGTTTTTTTGTCTAGACTATAGACTATTTTATAGTCTAGACTATAGACAATTTTATAGACTAGACTATAGACAATCTTATAGTCTAGACTATAGACTATTTTAAAGTCTAGACTATAGACTATATTATATTTAAAAAAGAGACCATTTTATATTCTATGATATGGACTATATTTTATAGACTATTTTATAGTCTATTCTATAGACTATTAAATAGTCTATTAAATAGTCTATTCTATAGACTATTAAATAGTCTATTAAATAGTCTATTCTATAGACTATTAAATAGTCTATTCTATAGACTATTAAATAGTCTATTCTATAGACTATTAAATAGCCTACTCTATAGACTATTAAATAGTATATTCTATAGACTATTAAATGGTCTATTCTATAGACTATTAAATAGTCTATTCTATAGTTGATCTATATTCTATTCTATTGCCTATTTTACACTTTATTCTACTGACTATTTTATAGTTAAGACTATTGACTATTTTTTAGTATAGACTTTAGACTATTTTACAGCCTAGACTATAGTCTATTTTATAGTCTAGACTATAGACTAATTTATATTTAAAAAACAGACTATTTTATATTCTATGCTATGGACTATATTCCATAGACTATTTTATAGTCTATTTTATAGACTAGTAAATAGTCTATTCTATAGACTTTTAAATAGTATATTCTATAGACCATTAAATAGTCTATTTTGTAGTATATTCTATAGTTTATCTTATACTCTATTCCATTGACTATTTTATAGTTTAGACTATTGACTATTTTTTAGTACAGACTACAGAATATATTATAGTCTAGACTACAAACTATTTTATAGTCTAGACTAAAGAATATTTTATAGTCTATGCTATAGACTATTTTATAGTCTAGACTGTAGACTACCTTTTAGTCCATTCTATAGACTATTTAATAGTCTAAACTATAGACTATTTTATAGTCTAGACTATAGATTATTTTTTAGTCTAGACTATAGACAATTTTATAGTTTAGACTATAGATTATTTTTAGTCTTGACTGTAGACTATTTTGTAGTCTATACTGTAGACTATTTGTAGTCTAGACTATAGACTATTTGTAGTCTAGACTATAGACTATTTTTTAGTCTAGACTATTTTATAGTTTAGACTATTGACTATTTTTTAGTACAGACTACAGAATATTTTATAGTCTAGACTACAGACTATTTTTTAGTCCATTTAGTCTTTAGAATGGACTAAAAATAGTCTATAGTGGAGACTTTTTTAAGTCTATAGTTTATAGTCCATTCTATGGACTATTTTATAGTATATTCTATAGACTAGAGTCTATTTTGTGGAATATTTTATAGTATATTTCACAGAATATTTTATAATATATTCTATAGACCATTTTACAGTCTAAACTATATACTATTTTATAGACTATTCTATAGACTGTTTTAGAGTCTATTTGATAGAATATTTTATATTCTATTCTATAAACTATATTACACTCTATTCTATAGATTATCTTATACTATATTCTATTGACTATTCTATATTCTATAGTCTATACTATAAACTTTTTAATGGTCTAGACTATAGGCAATTATTTGGTCTAGCCTATTTTTTAGTCTAGACGATAGACTATTTTGAAGTGTGAACTATAGTCTATTTTATAGTCTACACTATAGACTATTTAATAGCCTAGAATATGGATTATTTTATAGTCTACACTATAGACTAATTTAAAGTCTACAACTATAGACTATTTTATAGTCTAGAATATAGACTATTTTATAGTCTAGACTATAGACTATTTTATAGCCTAGAATATGAATTATTTTATAGTCTACACTATAGACTAATTTAAAGTCTACAACTATAGACTATTTTATAGTCTAAACTATAGACTAAATTATAGTCGAGACTATATACTATTTCTTAGTCTAGACTATAGATTACTTTGAAGTCTAAACTATAGTCTATTTTATAGTCTAGACTATAGACTATTTTATAGCCTAGAATATGGATTATTTTATAGTCTACACTATAGACTAATTTAAAGTCTACAACTATAGACTATTTTATAGTCTAAACTATAGACTATTTTATAGCCTAGAATATGGATTATTTTATAGTCTACACTATAGACTAATTTAAAGTCTACAACTATAGACTATTTTATAGTCTAGACTATAGACTATTTTATAGCCTAGAATATGGATTATTTTACAGTCTACACTATAGACTAATTTATAGTCGAGACTATATACTATGTTTTAGTCTAGACTATAGATTATTTTTTAGTCTAGACTATAGACTATTTTTTAGTCTAGACTATAGGATATTTTATAGTCTAGACTATGGACTATTTTACTATAAAATAGGTTATAGTCTAGACTATAGACTATTTTATAGTCTAGGCTATAGACTATTTTATTGTTGGGACTATTTTATAGTCTATAGATTATATTATAATCTATTCAATATTTTTTTCTTTTGACAATTCTATGGTATATGCTATAGTCTGTTCTATAGTCTATTTTATATTGACTATGCTATAATCTATTAAACGTTCATTGACCTCTAACCCTTGACCATTGCCAATATTTCCTAGTTTATACTATTTAATTTTTTTTTTGGAAATTATACAAATAAAATTTACACACATAAAATCCATTGACTCTTTAAATAAGTTTTGTTAACATACACATAACCAAACGCAAAAACAAATGTCATTTCCTATATCCGTTTATCGGTGAAAAACAAACACACAATAAACAATGAAGAAGAAATGTCTTTGGGTAAGCAAGAAAAAGATTTCATTTAAATGTGTGTCAATGAAGTAAAAAAAAAGAGGAATAATAAAATGTTAAAAATAAAACCACAATCATTGATGATGATGACTACTGGCAAATGTCATCAATCAATTTTAAATAGATGAAAATTCATTGAATAAATACAGCCAATATAAAAAGGTAAAAAGAAAACTTTCTGAAAGAGGAGGCTACTCTAACCCTAAATAAACAAAAGAAAAGACAAAATGAAAAACTAATGGAATTTGATAAATAAAACAATAACAAATAAGAAAGAAAAACACAGTTTATAAATTTGTTGCTGTTCATTCCTTTTTAACTAGCGCCAAGTCGGCAAACGTTTTACCATTGATTTTTCCCTAGAGTATAGAAAAGGAAAAATAGAGGAGAAACATTATTTGTGAGGATGAGTAGAAGGTAGTAGGCCATGGGACCAGCAAAAACAATCATATACGTAAAGACTCTTTAGTTGCTTTACTCTTCAATGGTAAATGTTGTTGCTGTTGTTGTTTTTCTACTATTCTGTTGTCAATGGCTTTTTGTTTTGTTTTTCTTTTTCGTTACCCACTACTACTCCTACTTTTTTGTCATTCAAATTCTCCTCGTGTTACCCTAACATTTGGTTTTCGGTTTTTATGAGTTTCTCTCCTTTTGCCCGGTTTATGTACAAAATTTTGTTTTTTATTTTTTTCCAGTTATTTCCGGTGTATACAATTGTGCTTGGCAACTAGAATTTATGATTTTTTTGCAGCAAAAGGAAAAAAATATTTTGTTTTAAGAAGGTTACCTCAAGCACTGAAATATTTATGCTAAAATATTGATTTCACTTAAGCAAATTTTGAATTTTATAAAAACTAACAATTGATGCTAATATTTTTTTAAATTAAAATATTTTACTTACCTATTTTTTTATGAACTTGAAGTTACACTATTTAAGTAGATATTGGTCCATTGATTGCAATAATAGTTGCTGAAAATAGAAATAAAAAATATTGCTTTTATAACTCTTATTTAAATTAAAGAATTTCAAATTAATGTTTTGTAAGAACTAAAAGAATTAGAAGCTTTTAAACATCTTAAACGATATAAACATAATTCAAACTTTCAATAGATTTTTAAAGAATAAATTCAGGCCTTTCAAAAAATAAAAAATTAAGGAAAAACACTATTTCGAAAAGAAAAAAAATTAAAAATTTCCAAAATGAAAAAATCGCTTAAATGGGGAAAAAACACCTAAATGGGATAAAATCCCCTAAATGGGAAAAAAATCACCTAAATGGGAAGAAATCATAAAAAAGAAAAAATTGCTTAAATGAAAATTTAATCGCCAAAACAGAAAAACGAAAAAACACATAAATTTTTTTCGATTTGTTAAAACAAAAAAAAAATCTATAAAATAAAAAAAATCGCTGAAATAAAAAAATTTTAATTCATAGAAAAAAATCTCAAAAATAAGATTATTAACCAATTTTTTATTAAAGGAATCGCTGAAATGGAAAAATAATGTCTTAGCGAAAAAAAATCGCTTCAAGGAAAAAATCCTAAAACGAAAAATTGCCGAAATGAACAAAAAGAATCGCTTCAACGACAAAAAACTAATAGAAGAGAAAAAAATTTTAAATTTTCAAAACGAAAAAATCGCTTGAATGTGATAAAATGGAAAAAATCACCTAAATGGGAAGAAATCATAAAAAAAGAGAAAATTGCTTAAATAAAAAACAATCGTCAAAGACAATAATTGTCAAAAGGGAAAAAAACGCTAAAATATCAAAAATCTTTGAAAAATGTTTTATCCAAAACCATAAAGATCACTGTAACAACAGAAAATGCAAATTCTCAAAATGATTAAAAATCGCCAAAACTTAAAAAGTCACAAAAACAAAAAAAAAGATAAAAATCGCCTTAATGGAAAAAAATCACCTAAATGGGAAGAAATCATAATAAAGAGAAAATTGCATAAATAAAAAACAATCGTCAAAGACAATAATTGTCAAAACGAAAAAAAAAATCGCTAAAATAACAAAAATCTTTGAAAAATCTTTTATCCAAAACCATAAAAATCACTGTAACAACAGAAAATGCAAATTCTCAAAATGATTAAAAATCGCCAAAACTTAAAAAGTCACAAAAACGAAAAAAAGATAAAAAGGGATGCTAAAAAAAATTAAGAAAAGGAAAATTAAATCATCAAAATGGAATTTATTAACAAAATTAAAAAAACAACTTTAATTATAAAAAAAATCACAAATAAAAAAATTCCAAAAAAACACTTAAAAGAAAAATGCGACAATAAAAATCATCAAAATGTAAAAAAATCACCAAAATAAAAATATGAATCATCAAAATAAACAAAAAAAAAAAAAAACGCTAAAACTATAAAACGCGTCAATGTTAATCAAAACTAACAAAAAAAAAACGCTAAAACTACAAAACGCGACAATGAAAAAATAAAAATCATTAAAATGTAAAAAAAAAAATCACCAAAATGAAAATATGAATCATCAAAATTAACAAAAAAAACGCTAAAACTACAAAACGCGACAATAAAAAAAATAAAAATCTTCAAAATGTAAAAAAAAATCACCAAAATGAAAATATAAATCATCAAAATTAACAAAAAAAACGCTAAAACTACAAAACGCGATAATAAAAAAAATAAAAATCTTCAAAATGTAAAAAAAAATTACCAAAATGAAAATATAAATCATCAAAATTAACAAAAAGAAAAAACGCTAAAACTACAAAACGGAAAAAAGTACCAAAATGGAAAAAATGCAACGACGGAGAATACAATATAAAACGACAAAATAAAAAAAATATATAAAAAATCGCTAATACCTCAAAATGTAACAAAATCGCCAAAATGAAAAAAAAACGAAAATGGCAGAATTATATAAATATTAAATAATAAAAAAAAAATCGTGAATGAAAAAAAAAAAAAACAAAAAAAATTACAAAATATGAAAAGGAAAAGGAAATCGAAAAAAATAGCAAAATTGCAAAAAAAAAAAAATGAGTTTTCAAACAAAATCACCAAAACAGAAAAAATTGCAATAAAAACGCCAAAATGAAACGCAGAATATACAAATTTCCTATTATCTAAGCCTAAAATAATAACAAAAAATCGTCAAAGAAAAAAATCATAAAAAAACGCTAAACCTACAAAATATAAAAGGAAACGGAAAAAGCACAAAATGGAAATATAAATCGCAAAAATAAAAAAACGCAAAACCCCAAAATTCGAAAAAATTTAATTAAAAAAATAAAAAATAAAAAAATCGCAAAACCTAAAATAATGAAAAAAATAGTTAGTGAAAAAAATCACAAAAAAACGCTAAAACCACAAAATATAACAAAGAAAACAGAAAAATATAAAAGGAAAACGGAAAAAGCACAAAATGGAAATATAAATCGCAAAAATAAAAAACGCAAAAACCCCAAAATTCTTAAAAAAATGAGTTAAAAAAAAAAATAAAAAATAAAAAAAATCGCAAAAAAACACTAAAACCACAAAATATAACAAGGAAAACCGAAAAAACACCAACATGGAAATATTAATCGCAAAAAAATCTCAAAAAATACATAAATATAAAAAAACCTTAAATAAAAAATAATTAAAAAAAACACAAAACTGAAAAAAAAAAACGAAAACGAAAACTTAAAGCAAAAAAAACAATCAAATTTATACCATTAAAGCAAAAAAAATAGAAAAATGCAACTATAAACAAAAGATATTAAAATAAATATATAAATCGCCAAACTATAACAAAATTGCGAAAATGAAAAAAAAAATCGCTAAAACGATTGAAAATCGTCAGAATGAAAAAATACAAAAATTAAGACATATTTCAGGCAAAAACTATCGCAATATGTTTTAGATTAAAATATAGTACAAATTGGTGATAGGAAACTAAATATTAATTTGTAATTTGTTTATAATTTTTCACAAATTTATACCATTTAAGGCATAACAAGGCGAAATCAAACAGGTGACCCGCTTAGTTAGGCGATTAATTTTATTAAGTAATTAGAACTATCAAATTTTAAATAAGCTGAATTTTTGCTAAATAAGCTAAAATGTCTAATTCTATGTCAAAAACAAATAATAAATTCGCTTGTATTAATGTTTTATACAACTACAGCCACCTGTTTCATTTCGCCTTGAACGCATAGTTAGATTTAGAATGATGTTTTTACACACAACATAATTATAAAAGAGCTATTTCTCGTGACAATTTATGGAAAAGCCATTTCTTATTGATTATAATTTAGTTTTCTTTAAGATTTTGGTGAAAATTAAAAAAAAAAATCATATTAATTTTTTTAAATAGTTTTTGTTTTTATTAAAAGGACCTTCCTTCTAAATCTCAAAAATTTTCCAAACCTTACAAGTATTGTTGGCCAATTAGAGTTTTTTTTTTTATTCATTTTAGTTTTCTAAATAGGTTGTGCCGCTAGGTTGTTAACAATTTTTGAAATTGATAAAGAGGTTTTCGTTACAAGTTCTTTTTTTTTTTTTTTTTTTTCTTGTTTTGTAATGTTGCTGTCTACAATCAACATTTAAAGCTGTTGCTATCTTTCCACCATATTCCTTCAGCCGTACGTCCGTCCGTCCCTCTATCCATTCATCCTTCTACTGCATTGTTCTATTTGTTTTTTCTATGCATTTCATTTATACACTTTGCCACTGTTACAACTGTCAACAGAATTTAAGTTGATTTCTTTAAGTCCCCATGGTATACAGGGCATTAAAGGTGTGAGTACGTATGTGTGTTTTGTGCAAATTGTATTGTTTCTATTGTTGCCTTTAAAAGTAGCACGCAACTTTTTTAGAACATTCAGTCTCTCAGTGTTCTAGTGAGTGTATTTAGTTATTCATTGTGTTTTTTTTTTTTTTTCTGTTATAACGTTGTCAACATCACCAGTAACGTCATCAGTAACATCATCAACAACGTCATCATAATTATCAACAACATTATCCTGTCTTTCTGACCGTCCGTCTGTCATTCATTTCCCCAAACAAGTTTTCTATTTCTATACAAAACTGTAGTTTTAATATTTGTTGTCGGTCTTCTTCTGCCTGTTTTGCTTGCAAGTTATGAAAATAAGTTTATGACGATTTTGTTAAGCATTGTGTTGCGTTACATTGCACATTGGGTTAAAATATAACAAAAGAACGATAAAGGAAAGCAAATACAGATACATACTATTCGATTCATTAAACCCTAGTGTATAAACGGACAGAAGGACGGACATTACCATTCCCAAAAAAAAATCTTAAAATTCTAAAAATAATTGTTTTTACTTGTCCATAAATAGCAAAATATAACGTGATCATTAAAATACTAATATCACCTTTTTCCGAATAAGACATAATTATCGAGACATATTAAGGTTAAATGTCTAGAAAATTATGTCTAATTCGGAAAAAGTTGATATTAGTATAGACAGAAGGACGTATATAACCTTTCTGCGAAAAAATATCTTAAAATTATAAAAACGCATTTTTTAATTAATGATAAAAAAAAAGGAATAAAACGTGATCATTTAATTGTTAATATCAACTTTTCCCGAATCAATCACTATTTTCGACTCATTTAACCACAATGTATAAACGGACAGACGGACGGAC
>OX596076.1:10947401-10999901 GCA_951394005.1 Protophormia terraenovae | reverse complement strand
GTCCTCCAAATCAATTGGCATATACCTCAGGATTGTTCATGTGAAATTTCATTTAAATACATCCAGCAGTTCTAAAGTTACAGAATTATTTCCAAAAAATTTCGTTTTGGGACCACTGTGAGGCGATGAAAAATACGCCTCCAAAATGGCCAATGGGCCAAAAATTCTAATGAAAAAGTTAAGGCATTCGCTAGTAATTTAGAAAACGTTTTAACTCTAAATAACACAAGCTCAATTAGCGACCAAATTCGCAACCCACCTATACCGTTATATGGCATAGAGCTCTGGGCAATAGACTCTTCATCAAATATTGAAAAATTACAGAGAAAACAGTAAAAACTACTAAGAATAATATCAAGTGCACCATGGTTTGAATAATATGTATAAACTTGTGCTAAAATCATATAACTAAAAAAATGCCCACTTTTTTACATGAAAATATCCAAAATCCCAAACCGTATAAAAGGTGTTAAAAAAAATTTACTTTTTTTTATTGGAATGGTCACCTTAACGTTATATAGAGCCTCCATGAGAAAATACTTTTTGGGTGTATACCTAACATATAGAGCTATAAAATTAAAATAATTTTAAGTCGATGCCAGCTTTGCAATTTAAGAACATAACAAAAAAAAAAAAAAAAAAAAAATTGACAAAATTTTAATAGGGCTTGTGGGTAGACCTTTGCCTTAAACTACTTAGAATTTACTTTACACACATTTATATTAAGTTTTCTTTGGAAAACATTAAAAAAATAATAAAGCCCAGAACAAAAAACTAATTTTATCAGTGAATAAATATTGCCACCTTTTTCTAAAAAAAAAAAAAAAAAAAAAAAAAAAAAAATATGTAAACATTTTTATACCCACCATCAAAAAGATGGGGGTATAAAGTGAAAATTAATGAAATTGTGTTCAAATAGTTCAAGGACTAATGCAAACTCGGAAACAAAAAATGGGCGTGGTCCGCCCACTTTACCTCCTTCTCTCATATAACTTAAAATGTGAAAAAGTTGATGGTGGGTATATAGATTCGGCCGGGTCGAATATATGCGCTTGTTTAAAGTTCCAACTTTAGATTAATATAACTTTTTAATGGATTCATATACTTATATGATTCTTGCAGCAATATTATTTAGAATTTTATAGGGAATCTGGCGAATATTTTGGAAAAATTCTAGGGGCAATATTAAGCCCGCCAAGTTAAAAAATAATAAAAAAATTAGGCTAAAAATGAGGTAAACATTTATTTCGACTCCCATATCTCTTAAACTAAAAGAGACAACCTACATATATATACGTATTTTTTGTAGAGATTTATAAGGACTATCTATATATAAAATTTCTTTTCTGTTATATAATAAATGAATTTTTGGCGATTTTTTTTAAAAATTACCTATCTCGAGATGACCAACTTTGGAGGGCCACCCACTTGCCCCCTGATTTGCTAGGAACCTGTACTCCTCCAAGTTAACTCGAAAACACCTCAGCTCTGACCATGTGAAATTTTATTGCGATACTTCTAACGGTGCAATAGTTACTGAATTATTTCCAAAAAAAAAAATCGTTTTGTTAAACAATTCTTAATTTTGACAGCTTCTTATAAGACAACAATACAACTTAGATTAATGATTTTAATTGCTATTGATACATAATTTTGTCTATTTTTATTTGATACCCAACTTTATTATGAAAATTTTAAATTTTACACATTTTACCCCAATGTGCTGTTGGTGTTATTATTTTGTTATTTTTCCAAATGAATATTTACACAAAAACAAAAAATGCAAAACTAAAATAAACAAATTCCTTTTTATGCAAATTTTTTTTTTTATTATTTAGAACGAGAGCAAAAATAAAAATAGAAAACCTAAGCCACCATGTAGTAACAAAGTTAATAGTTTATATTGTTTAGAATTGTTGTTGGTTGGTTACGGCCACATAGGGGTTATTTGTACAGTTCTATGAAATAGAAATATATTCTAGACTATAGACTATTATTTTATTATTTTAAATATTTGTGAGAAATATTTCAAACATGAACTCCTTAATAAGACTATAAAAACAACTGCAATTAAAGCTTAAAACAAAGTTTTAGAAGAGCTATAATAAAAGCATAATTAAGACTATAACAAAAACTATGTTTAAGCCTCTTCTAAAGCAATATAAAGTCTTGCAATTGATGCCAATTTTAGGCAACAAGGATTAAACTTCTTGCCCTAATTTTTTAAAAAGTTTATTCTCCCAGGTATATAATTTCCCTGGTCACTTTATAGCCTTTAAATTCTATATCTTCATCTGCTTTTCTATTCAGTTCTAAAATCTGTGTCTAACCCATGTCTCATCAAATGTTTTTCCCCCCTCAATATATATCTCAATAGTGTAGTGCTATTGTTTTTATAATCAACACCCATCTTAAATGTATACATTATTATCATTATTTTCTTCTTTACAATAATGTCTAAAAGAATCTATACCAACAAAAACAAACTACACGAACAAAACTATTTTGACCATAATAAGTAGCAATAGCAATTGTTACACTAACAAAAAAAAAAAAACAACACCCAAAGTTTTTGCCAACATCTTTACTCACACATAGCACTTGGCGGTACTTATTTTGTAAACTACTAAAAAAAAAAACGTAACACTCCAACAACTACTCTAAAGAAAAACAAAAACAACTTATATAGTTCTATAAGCATTAAACAAACACCCATGCTATACAGACAGCACCTTGCTAGAAAATGGACTATAAACTACAACAAACAAACTAACAAACAAATAGCCAAGTAAAACTAAATTTTAAACAGACTACTCTAAAGTCCAAGTTATACACTTATTTAGACGAGGAGAAAGAAGAGTTAACTATAGTAACAAAATGTATCCACTTTTATCCACTACTATGAGTAGTGTACTTTTATTTTGCTACTACAAATATTTTGTACTTAATACTAGACTTGTATGTTGTAAAATACCCTTATAATCTCTTTAGCGCAGTTAGATTTTTGTTGCTATTTCTACAGTGCATTTTTGGCCCAACTCAAACAGCTATATTTTCTGGGGGGAAAGCTTGAGGAGGAACTGCAGCCACTGAGACAGATACCCACAGTCAGTCTTCATTCATGCACTCATGTAGTCATTCAGCCATGGTAGCCACTACACATTGTCAATGTCTCCACCCACTTGTACATAGTGTTGCAAGTATGTATTACATGGAAAAAAAGTATTTTTTAGAATTGTGCATATGACAGCAGGCAATAAACTTGGTCAACTATAAATACACATACAGAAAAAAAAAAACAACTTTAGAACACTAAGGAAAATAAAAATAGGAACAAAAGAAAAAAAAAACATTTTAAAAAGCAAGGAAGGACTATAAGCTAAACTATAGTCTAAACTATAAACTAAACCAAAATATAGTCCAGACTCTAGACTATTTTATAAACTAGACTCTAGACTATTTTATAAAATAGACTCTAGACTATTTTATAAACAAGACTATAGACTATTTTATAAACTAGACTATAGACTATTTTATAAACTAGACTATAGACTATTTTATGAACTAGACTACAGACTAATTTATTGTCTATACTGCAGACTATTTTATAGTCTAGACTATTCTATAGTCTATACTATTTAATAGTCTAGGCTATAGACTATTTTATAGTATATTTTTTCATAAAATTTATAATCTAGTCTATAATCTAGACTATAGACTACTTAATAGTTTAGAATTTAGACTATTTTATAGTCCAGTCTATAGATTATTATATAGTTCAGACTATAGATTATTTTTAGTCTAGACTATAGACTATTTTTAGTCTAGACTATAGACTATTTTATAGTCTAGACTATAGACTATTTTACAAACTAGAATATAGACTATTTTATAGTCTAGACTATAGAGTATTTTCTAGACTATAGACTATATATAGACCATTTTACAGTCTAGACTATAGACTATTTTATAAACAAGGCTATACACTATTTTATAGTCTATACTATAGACTATTTTATAGTCTAGACTATAGACTATTTTATAGTCCAGACTACAGTTTATAGTCTGGGCAATAGTTTATAGTCTAGACTACAATTTTCGGTTTAGACTATAATTTATAGTCTAGACTATAATTTATAGTCTAGACTAAAGTTTAGTTTATGATCTAAAAAAAGACTAGACTAGACCATTTAATAGTCTTGACTATAGACTATTTCACAGTATAGTTTAAAGAATATTTTACAGTCTAAAGTATAGACTACTTTATAGTCTCTACAATAGACTATTTTATAGTCTATACTATAGACTATTTTATAGCCTATACTATAGACTATTTTATAGTCTAGACTACAGACTACTTTATAGTCTATACTATAGTTTATTTATATATTTTATAGTTTACACTATAGACTATTTTACAGTCTAGACCAGGGGTTCTCACAAGACCTCGCTTCGCGACCCCTTTTTGAAATTGCAACGGATGCGCGACCCACTACTCTGACTAATTTAAAAATCAGAAAAAATGTAAAGATAAAGTAATTTTAAAAAATAATATTAATAATTTATTATATTATTCTCTGCATCCACAAAAGATCGAATCTCTGTATTGAGGGACAAAAGAGTGAAAAAATATTTTTAGGGCTTCGGAGCCAATAAGCGGATAAACTTTGCTGTGTTTCAACTATTTAAAATGCTTTTAAATCTGTTGATTCAAAATTAAATTCAACGAATTTCAACTCTTTTTGAAATGAAACTGGTACTTTCTTAATATTAACATTGAAAAGACTTTCTGTCTTTAAATAATAAAGTTGCATAAGCAAATTTTCTTTATATAGCCGGGAAACTTATCGATGAAATAAAAGTTTTGTGTACTGAAAACGATTTTACTTATAAAAAGTTCTTAGTATAATAAGGAGTGCGTTCGAAAAAATCTTAACATATATAATATTTAATAACTTGGAAACGGTTGATCTTAGAATTTTCATTATTTTTTCATTTAATTGATAATTTATTACAGATCACAGAAAAATATAATTTTAGTAGTTCTAACCACTACTTATGAACTTGTGGACCATTTTTGGTAACCCTTCCGTTAGAGATTTAATAGTTGCTTTAGTCACTTTTTTGGAACAATGTGCACATATTCTTTTATAATCTTCGGTATTTCGGGACACCTTTTTTGTGCTCTTCAATTCACTTTTAACAAGAGCTCAATATCTGTCCACTGGTCTAAGATATGGCCAATTTGGAAAATTAACCTCTCTTGGTACAAATATTGTGTTATTGTTTTGGTACCACTTCAGAGCTTTCTTACCGTAGTGACATGATACCAAATCGTGTAGGACCTATTTGGATTTTTTTGAAATTTTTTAATAATTTGTAGCACGTACATCTTTTTCGTCACTCATTTTGATGAAAATCACGACAAATCAACATGGTTATTATTAAAAATAATAACTGACGTATTTTTCCATGATAACTAGATCAAAAAAATTTTTTAATATTGATTCCGAAAAAAGTTATGAGGCAAAACGTGTGTTAATATTTTTTCGACCGCACTCCTTAAATTTTTATAAAATAAAAGTGAAAATTCATGTGAAAAAACTATAGTTTCATCAAATTTAAGTGAACTACATATTAATCTTTTTAATTAATTGTTTTCCCTGCCATATCGAAAAGTTTTCTTTATACTGTATCATTGGACAGTAGTGTCCCATGTAGAAAAATTTTGTAGGAAGGCCCCTCAAACGTTCGTAAAAATTAGCTTAATATGGAAAAATATTTAAAAAATAAAATTAAAATTGATCTTCAGTTCCCTACCAGCGATTGAAAGTCACGGGTCTAGAACATTTCGTCCAAAAAATAGTATTGAGTTGTGCCTTGAAAAGGGTATCAACAAATTCGTAATTTTTTGCCAATTATAAAAAAAAAAAATATTTTAAAAAATGTTAGAAAACATTTTGGTCCATAAACCGTAAATTTAGTACATCATGCAAACAAAATTCGATGTTTTTCTTAAAAAATAGATAAGAATTTTATAATTTTGTTGCCTTTATGTAAAATATTAAAAATTTTCATTGTAGTAATAGGTACTGTTGGAAATATATGATTTTCTAAATTTTTCAAAAAAATTGTTCATCGAAATGCCTTAAAAAGTCTTCTAGCGAAAGAAAATCCCACGAAAAAAAATTTTGTAATATTTTTTCCATAACCAGCATAAAATTACGAATTTTTTGATAACCATTTCGATTAAAAAATCTAAACTTTTTTTACCAAAATGTATGGGACCCATGACTCAAGCAAATTTTTACGCATCGTTTGAGGGGTCTTTCTATATCGAAATCTCGAAAAAGGCTTTCCTCGGGATACTCTATTGGACAGCATTACTTTATACGTTTGATCATTGTTGTCTTTATCAAGCATAATATTTTCATCAAAGGCCCCTTCATTAGTAGTTTCTAAAAACAACTCATTTTAGGAAAAAAACTTTATGCTTGTCTTAAATTTTGATATATTTTGTAAAAAGATGTATTTCCATTTTTAAATAGTTTCATGCTTTTATTGGAATTGTCATTTGAACTTCTAAATAATATTTATATTGTATGCTTAAGAATATTTTTCAGGAACTCTTCGCGACCCCCCACGAATGTCCTTACGGACCCCTTGTGGGTCGCGGACCCCCATTTAAGAACCGTTGGTCTAGACTATAGACTATTTTATAGTCCAGACCATAGACTATCATACAATCTATACTATAGACCATTATATAGTTTAGAATATATATTATTTTATAGTCTATATTATAGACTATTATATAGTCTAGATTATAGACTATTTTAAAGTCTAGACTGTAGACTACTTTTATAGTAAAGACTATCGACTATTTTATAAACTAGACTATTTTATAAACTAGACTATTTTATAGTCTAGACTATAGACTATTATATAGTCTAGACTATAGACTGTTATATAGTCTAGACTATAGATTACTTTACAAACTAGACTATAGACTATTTTATAGTCCAGACCATAGACTATCATACAATCTATACTATAGACCATTATATAGTTTACAATATATATTATTTTATAGTCTATATAATAGACTATTATATAGTCTATATTATAGAATATTATTTAGTATATATTATAGACTATTAAATAGACTATATTATAGACTATTATATAGTCCATATTATAGACTATTATATAGTCTAGATTATATACTATTTTATAGTCTAGACTGTAGACTATTTTTATAGTAAAGACTATAGACTATTTTATAAACTAGACTATTTTATAAACTAGACTATTTTAGACTATAGATTATTATATAGTTTAGACTATAGATTATTTTATAGTCTAGATTATAGACTTTTTTATAGTCTAGACTATAGACTATTTTATAGTCTAGATTATAGACTATAGACTATTTTATAGTCTAGACTATATATAGACAATTTTACAGTCTAGACTACAGACTATTTTATAAACAAGGCTGTACACCATTTTATAGTCTAGACTATTTTATAGTCTAGACTGTAGACTATTTTATAGTCCAGACTACAGTTTATAATCTAGGCAATAGTTTATAGTCTAGACTACAGTTTTTGGTTTAGACTATAATTTATAGTCTAGACTAAAGTTTAGTTTATGATCTACAAAAAAGACTAGACTAGACTATTTTATAGTCTTGACTATAGACTATTTCATAATCTAGTTTAAAGAATATTTTACAGTCCAAATTATAGACTACTTTATAGTCTCTACAATAGACTATTTAATAGTCTATACTATAGACTATTTTATAGTCTATACTACAGACTATTTTATAGTCTAGACTATAGACTATTTTATAGTGTAGACTATAGACTATTTTACAAACTAGACTATAGACTATTTTATAGTTTAGACTATAGACTATTTTATAGTCTAGACTATAGACTATTTTATAGTCTAGACTATAGTTTATTTATATATTTTATAGTTTACACTATAGACTATTTTATAGTCTATACTATAGACTATTTTATAGTCTAGACTATAGACTATTTTAAAGTTTATACTATAGACTATTTTATAGTTTATACTATAGACTATTTTATAGTTTATACTATAGACTATTTTATGGTCTATACTATAGACTATTTTATAGTCTATACTATAGACTATTTTATAGTCTATACTATAGACTATTTTATAGTCTACACTATAGACTATTTTATAGTCTATACTATAGACTATTTTGTAGTCTAGACTATAGAGTATTTTATAGTTTATACTATAGACTATTTTATAGTCTAGACTATAGACTATTTTGTAGTTTATACTATAGAACATTTTATAATCTATACTATAGACTATTTTATAGTCTATACTATAGACTATTTTATAGTCTATACTATAGACTATTTTATAGTCTATACTATAGACTATTTTATAGTCTATACTATAGACTATTTTATAGTCTATACTATAGACTATTTTATAGTCTATACTATAGACTATTTTATAGTCTATACTGTAGACTACTTTATAGTCTAATCTATAGTTTATTTATAATTTCTTTTTTAACCTATAGTTTATTTTATAGTCTATATTATAGTTTATTTTATAGTCTAGTCTATAGCTTATTTTATAATCCAGCCTATGATTTTATAGTCTATCCTATAGTTTATTTTATGGTCTAGTCTATAGCTTATTTTATAGTAAAGACTATAGACTATTTTATAGTATAGACTATAGACAATTTTATAGTCTGGACTGTAGTATATTTTATATTCTAGTCTATAGTTTATTTTATAGTATAGTCTATAGTTTGCTTTATAGTCTAGGCTATTGTTTTTTTTTTAGTCTTTTCTATAGTTTGTTTCATAGTCTAGTCAAGACTATAGACTATTTATAGTCTAGTCTATAGTCTATTTTGTAGTCTAAACAATATTGTAGTATAGATTGTAGACTATTTATAGTCTAGACTATAAAATAGTCTATAGCGTAAACTATAAAATAGTTTATAATGTAGACTATAAAATTGTCTGTAGTCAAGACTAGAAAATAGCCTATAATCTAGACTATAAAATATAGACTAGATTTTTTAATCGAAATGGTTATCAAAAAATTCGTAATTTTATGCTGGTTATGGAAAAAATATTACAACATTTTTTTCCGTGGGATTTTCTTTCGCTAGAAGACTTTTTAAGGCATTTCGATGAACAATTTTTTTGAAAAATTTAGAAAATACTTCCAACAGTACCTATTACTACAATGAAAATTTTTAATATTTTACATAAAGGCAACAAAATTATAAAATTCTTATCTATTTTTTAAGAAAAACATCGAATTTTGTTTGCATGATGTACTAAATTTACGGTTTATGGACCAAAATGTTTGCTAACATTTTTTAAAATATTTTTTTTTTTTTTTTTTTAATAATTGGCAAAAAATTACGAATTTGTTGATACCCTTTTCAAGGCACAACTCAATACTATTTTTTGGACGAAATGTTCTAGACCCGTGACTTTCAATCGCTGGTAGGGAACTGAAGATCAATTTTAATTTTATTTTTTAAATATTTTTCCATATTAAGCTAATTTTTACGAACGTTTGAGGGGCCTTCCTACAAAATTTTTCTACATGGGACACTACTGTCCAATGATACAGTATAAAGAAAACTTTTCGATATGGCAGGGAAAACAATTAATTAAAAAGATTAATATGTAGTTCACTTAAATTTGATGAAACTATAGTTTTTTCACATGAATTTTCACTTTTATTTTATAAAAATTTAAGGAGTGCGGTCGAAAAAATATTAACACACGTTTTGCCTCATAACTTTTTTCGGAATCAATATTAAAAAATTTTTTTGATCTAGTTATCATGGAAAAATACGTCAGTTATTATTTTTAATAATAACCATGTTGATTTGTCGTGATTTTCATCAAAATGAGTGACGAAAAAGATGTACGTGCTACAAATTATTAAAAAATTTCAAAAAAATCCAAATAGGTCCTACACGATTTGGTATCATGTCACTACGGTAAGAAAGCTCTGAAGTGGTACCAAAACAATAACACAATATTTGTACCAAGAGAGGTTAATTTTCCAAATTGGCCATATCTTAGACCAGTGGACAGATATTGAGCTCTTGTTAAAAGTGAATTGAAGAGCACAAAAAAGGTGTCCCGAAATACCGAAGATTATAAAAGAATATGTGCACATTGTTCCAAAAAAGTGACTAAAGCAACTATTAAATCTCTAACGGAAGGGTTACCAAAAATGGTCCACAAGTTCATAAGTAGTGGTTAGAACTACTAAAATTATATTTTTCTGTGATCTGTAATAAATTATCAATTAAATGAAAAAATAATGAAAATTCTAAGATCAACCGTTTCCAAGTTATTAAATATTATATATGTTAAGATTTTTTCGAACGCACTCCTTATTATACTAAGAACTTTTTATAAGTAAAATCGTTTTCAGTACACAAAACTTTTATTTCATCGATAAGTTTCCCGGCTATATAAAGAAAATTTGCTTATGCAACTTTATTATTTAAAGACAGAAAGTCTTTTCAATGTTAATATTAAGAAAGTACCAGTTTCATTTCAAAAAGAGTTGAAATTCGTTGAATTTAATTTTGAATCAACAGATTTAAAAGCATTTTAAATAGTTGAAACACAGCAAAGTTTATCCGCTTATTGGCTCCGAAGCCCTAAAAATATTTTTTCACTCTTTTGTCCCTCAATACAGAGATTCGATCTTTTGTGGATGCAGAGAATAATATAATAAATTATTAATATTATTTTTTAAAATTACTTTATCTTTACATTTTTTCTGATTTTTAAATTAGTCAGAGTAGTGGGTCGCGCATCCGTTGCAATTTCAAAAAGGGGTCGCGAAGCGAGGTCTTGTGAGAACCCCTGGTCTATACTATAGACTATTTTATGTTCTAGTTTAGACTGCAGTAGTTTATTTTATAGTCTAGACTGTAGTTTATTTAATAGTAAATTATAGTTTATTTTATAGTCTATAGTTATTTTATATTATAGTCTATACTATATTTTATGTTCTAGTTTAGACTGCAGTAATTTATTTTATAGTCTAGACTATAGTTTATTTAATTGTCTGGACTATATTTTATTTTATAGGTTAGATTATAGTTTATTTAATAGTTTAGATTATAGTTTATTTTATGGTCTAGAATACAGACTATTTTATCGCTTAGAATGTAGACTATTTTCTATTCTAATTTAGACTATAGTTTATACTCTAGACTTTAGTTTATTTTATAGTCTAGACTATTTTAGATTATAATATAGACTTTATAAAATAGTCTATAGACTAGACTTTAAAACAGTCTGTATTATAGACTAAAAATAGTTCTTAGTCAATTTTTTTTTTTTTTTTTTTAGTTGCCTTATAATTATTTTCCTTAATGTTTTCATTGCTGTATACCCCCAATTGTGTATGTTTTCTAGACAAATTATAACAACACAACTAGTCAGAAATAACACAAAAAAAGTAGTTTTTTGCGTCTATATTTGCTAGTTTTTCTTTTCGCATTCCCATAGTTATAAATAGAAAAATTTAACAAACATTCTACATATACAACGTATATTGAGTATTTGTATGCCTGCAAATGCAATTGTTGGTTCCAAAAACAGAAATTGTAAAATCTGTTTATAAACATGACTATAGGGGAAGGTAAGTCACAAGAAAGAGTTGCTTAGTTTTTAGTTTTAAACAGTTAAAGTGTAGGAAAAAAATATAGGTTTCTATAGAGTTCCATTTAATTTGTATGGATTTTTTTTTATACAATTTTATTCTTTATTTTATATTGTTTCGTTTGGGGATTCTTTGTCCTTTTAACGATTTTTCTTAGCTAAAATTTGTTAGTTGATTTTTTTTTTATATTAGAAAATAAAATTTTAAATATTGCTCTTGACATGTTTAGTTATTTTTTCTTAATATTTTTTATTTGCTAGTTTTGCCAGTTGTTGTTAGAGTCAATTATTCTTTTAGTTGGCATATTTTTTCATTTAAATTTCTTGCAGTTATATCAGCACAATGAAATTGTTTAATGAAAAAAATATTCGTTATAAAATTTACAATTGATATTGAGAAAAATATGATGTAAAAGTGATATAATGATTACAAATTGGAAAAAGTAAGATAAATTGTAAGAAAACTGAATGAAAAAGCAAATTTGATATTATATTTGGAGCCACAATTGTAGCTATATGGGGTCTGTATAAAATCGTGCAATTAAGTTTAAGTTGGGACTATATAAGGCCGATACATTAAGCCTAATTTGGGAGTGTGTAATGTAAGGGATTGATGCTAATTTGGGACTATCTAAAGTCTAGGAATTTAAATTAATTTGAGACTACAAGAAGTCCTGAAATTCAAGCTGATTTAAAAATATATAAACTCCTATCTTTAAAACACATTTAGGACTATATGAAGTCCTTTAGAAAGTCCTTCGATTAGAGCTAATGTTCAAACTGATAAAAACTAATTTGGAACTAATATGAGGCCTATAATTAAATCTATTTTACGACTATATTAATTCATACAAATGTAAGCTATTTTGGTACCAAAAATTAAAACTAATATGGAACTTTATAAAGTCCAGAGATGCTTAGAAATGCCTTTAAAATAATTTCTCATTTTAAAATTCATTTAAAATTTTTTCTTTTTATTTTTCATAAGAAATTTTAATAATTTCTTTGCTACTTACCTGACATTTACAAAAATTATATCAAATTATTTTTTCTCTTTTCCTTTTCAACGTTTATCCAAATCTGCATAACAACCAGGAAATGCATTTTTAAAATCAAATCTTAACAAACAAACACACACTAAGAGGGTTGTTAGGTGCTGCTCCAAATAAAGGGAATATTTCTAAAGTTCTGACAATCCCTTGATGCTTGTGCTGGTTACTTTTGGAATAAACAATAACAAGAATTAGACACGTCTTAGACTTTTGCAAAGACAGAAACTCCCCCAAAGAAAAAGTTTTTTTATTTTATTTCTTTTTAGGCACAAATATTAGTAAAAATTTCTTTGAAAGACCGATTCACACATAAACATACGCGAGCACAATAGAAACGTAGATACGAGCGCGACAAAACGTTTTTAAATTACCGCGAAACAGGAAGTAAAGGAAACAAGAGAAATAATTGCAGTTTTAAAGGGTGTATTTTAGCGTGACTCTTTTTATTTTGTTCCAAGGAATTTTATTTTCCTTTTTGGCTCCCTTTTTTAATAATTTAATTAAAATAATTTATTTATATTTATTCAACTTTTTTGTTATTCGTATAATTTTGAAAAGATTTCAAAATTTTTTATGATTTTTTATGAAATTCTTATGACATTTTCCTTATACCGAACGCTTGTAAGTATTTTTTTCAATTTGTAAATTTTTTCATTTAAGAGATTTTAATAATTTTTTAATTAATTTCTTTTAAATTTTTGAATTATTTAAATATATTTTTTTAATTTATGCCAGGTTTTTTTATAAATTGTGTGATTTTGAAAAAAATTTTGTTTTAGCGATTTTTCCTTTAAACAATTACTTTTAAGCGATTTTTGCTTTCAAAATTTTAATAATTTTTTAATGAATTTTTTTTAATTTTTTTCAATTATTTTTTTCAATATATTCTTTCATTTATTCAAGTTTTTTTTATATATTGTGTCATTTTGGTGAAAATTTTCGTTTGAGCGATTTTTCCATTTAAGCGATTTTTTTTCTGTTCTTTAAAATTATAGTGATTTTATGGAATTCTTTAGAAATGTGCACTTATTTCATGATTTTATTTAATTTATAAACATTTTTTGTGATTTTTTAGATTTTGAAAAAAAAAAAATTTAATTTTAGCGATTTTTTCACTATTTTTTATTTTTTGATTTCAAAGATTTTTTAAGAAATTCTTTTAAAATGTTCACTTATTTTAATATTGTATTTAATTTATAAACTTTTTTTGTGATTTGTTGCATTTTTAGAAATTTTTTTTAATTTTAACGATTTTATCACTGTTTTTTATTTTTCGATTTCAAAAATTTTTAGAGAAATTCCTTTAAAATTTTCATTTCTTTTTAATAGTTTATTAAATCTCTAAAGATTATGTAATAATTTGAGACACTTTTTTGGGATTTATTTCACTTTTAGAAATTTTTTATTTTAGCGATTTTTTTTCATATTATTTATTTCAAGGATTTTTTGAAAAATTCCTTTAAAATGTTAATTTTTTTTAATTTCTAAAGATTATTTAATAATTTGAGACACTTTTCCATAACTCGTTTAATTTTTAGAAAATGTTTAATTTTAGCGTTTTTTAATTTTTTCTTGTTTAAAGATTTTTTTTAATGATTTTTTTAAAGAAGTTTCTTTAAAATTTTAATTTATTTTAATATATTATTTAATCTTTGAAGATTATTTTGTAACTCGTGACACTTTAAAACATTTAACGTTTAAGCGTTTTTTTTTTTTTTTTGAAATATTAAGATATCAACTTTGGTTTCCAATTTAAATTTTTAATATTTTTAATATATACACGTTTTTATTTTGGTGATTTAAATCATTTTGCTAAGATTTTTATTTTAGCGATTTTTTATTTCTTAGAAACTTTTGAGAAATTTTAAGGTTTTAGCATAAAATTCTTTTAAATTTAATATTTTAATTATATTTTAAAATTTTTTCTATTTTACAGATATTTCAATTGAAGCGATTTTTTATTTTCGTATTAAAATTTATGCGATTTTTTTTAACTTTTTGAAATACTTTTAAATTTGCTTTTAAATTTAATATTTTATTTAAAATTTCAAATATATTAATTTAAGCGATTTTTTTCGTATTAAAATTTAAGCAATTTTCTTAAATTTTTTTTTTAACTTTTAATGATTTTTTTTTTTAATTTCCTTTTAAACTTAATATTTTATCAGCATTCAATAGCTTCTTTCAAAGATTTCTAATGTTTCCGCAACATTTTCATTTAAACCATTATATAGTGTTACATTCTAGCGGTTTTTTTTTAATTTTTGAAATATTTATATGTAAAATCCTTTCAATTCTTTAATATTCCAGCAAAATATTTAAATTTATTAAAAATTTTATTTATATTTTTTTATTTTTTCATAAAAAAAATTTAATTTTAAAACTTTTTTTGATTTTGACGTTTTTTAGGTTTTTGTTTTTTTTTTTATAATTTCAAATGAAATTTCTTTGGTTTTTCTGTTATGTTAAATAAATTATAAGAAAATTTAACATAAGTTTGCAATATTTAATAATATTAAGCACTTTTATATACAAAATTTATATTTTCATGTTTTGGAAATGTATAACATTTTTGCTTAATTAGTACATTTAAGTTAATTTGAAGCTAAGTTGAATGGAATTTTCTGAACAAAATATTTGATTTTATTAAAAATTATCTTTTACACTTCAATATTACCAACTTTGTGGTATTTTTTATTTAAGCGTTTTTTTATTTTTTTTGGAAATATTTAAGTGTTAAAAACCTAGTTTTTAATTTTTAAATTATTTATCTGAATTTTTTAATAATATTATATAATTTTACATTAAAATTTACACTTCTGACACTTTTAAAATTTTAGCGATTTTTTAGGTTTTTGAAATGTTTCTCATTTAAAATTAAATTTCTTTGGTGTTTCTTATAACTTAAGTATTTTTTAATAGTATTAAATTTTAAATTTAGATTTTTTTTTTTTTTTTTTTTTTTTTTGATTTTAGCGATTTTGGCACTTTTTTTTTTTTTTGTTTTTTGGTAACTTTTATTGTTGAATAATTTATTTCTTTGGTTTTAAAACAAAATTATTAATTAATTCCTTTAATGTTGAGACTTCTTAAGAAACTTTTATTTTAGCGATTTTTTTATTTTTACAAAATTTTATTATTTTTAAAGCACCTATCTGAAAATATTAAGCAAAATATATTTTAATTAATATTATTTTTAAGAAAAGTTACCTCTTTAGACAATATTGTTTTAGCGTTTTTTGTTATTTATTTACTTTTTTTATTCAAATTAAATTTTTTAACAAAATGTTATTTATTAATTAATAACTACTCCGAAAATTATTAACAGGTTTTAAACATTATTTTCTATAATTTATTAAATTTTTGTTATTTTAGCGATTTTTAATTTAAATTACGTTTCTGATATTTTTACGCAAAATATGTGAAAATTATTTAGATTTTAAATTTTTCTAATGCATTTTTCACTTTTGAAACATTGGAATTTTAGTGATTTTTTTATAATTTAGTTTTTTTTTAGATTTTTTGTACAAAATATGTGAAATTTAAAATAGGTTTTTATGATCTACCCTATTAAAAAAATAAATAACATAACTTTAATCGACTTTTTAATTCAGCGCTTTTTTATTTTCTCGAAATTTATAATAATTTTCTTGAGCATAATATTAAACAAAAAATAATAAAATAAGAATGATCTTAAAAAATGTTACAGATTTAATAGATTTTTATTTTAGCGTTTTTTTTTTTTTTTTTTTTTTTTTTTTTTGTATTAAAAATGTTTATCATCTAAGAGGAATGTTCTAAACAAGTTTAAAGCGAAATTAAAAAAAATAGCGATTTTTTAAAGGGAAGTTAAAAAAACATGTTAAACAAAATATTAGGAAATTAAATTTATTTAATTATCTAAGCCATTTAAACTGATTTGAGGAAGTTATCTTTCAATTTAAGGGATTTTTTTGTTCTAGCGATTTTTGTATTTTGTAGTTTTTTCTCTTTACAAGAATTTTTTGAAAATTTTTTAATAAAATGTATTAAAAATTATGTTATTTTACGAACTAAGCCATATTAAATGAGTTTAAAGAAGTTTTCTTTTGATTTAAGCGATTTTCTATTTAGCGTTATTTTTATATTTAAAATGTTTTTAGATTTTATTTATTAACAAATTTTAATTTTAAAGTAAAATTTTCTGAAAAATTTAAAGCAAATGTTTTACAATTAATGATATCTTTTACTTTGTTTACTTTGTAATTTTCTTATGAGACATTTTGATTTTAGCGATTTTTAAAAGTTTTCAAAAATTGTATTTTTTTAAAATTTGTAAACAAAATATGAGAAAATTAATGTAATTTTTATGATCAAGCTTTTTTAAATGATTTTATAAAAATTTTCTTTTAATTTAAGCGATTTCTTAATTTAGCGTTTTTTTCTATTTATTTAAAATTTTTATCTCAAATTATGTTACAATTAATTTTCTTTTTTATTTTTTGGACAATATTGCACTATTTTAAACATTTTGGTTTTAGCGATTTTTTAATTTCAGTGATTTTTTATTTTAGCGTTTTTTCTATTTATTTAAAATTTTTATCTTCTAATGAAGTTTTCTGAAAATATTTGCTCAAGTTATGTTACAATTAAACTTCTTTTTTATTTTTTGGACAATATTGCCACTTTTTGAAATATTTTGCTTTTAGCGATTTTTGTAATTTTCAAAATTTTTATGATTTAAAGGAAATTGTTTAAACATTTTGAGCAGAATATCTTATAATTGACGTTATCATTTATTTTTATGCCATTATTGTCTATTATTTAATCATTTATATTTCAGCGATTTTTAATACTTTTCAAAAATTTTAAAATATTAAAAATCTTTGAATTTTTTTTAGTTCGTAAACAAAATAATAGTAAATTATTGTCACTTTTATGATCACGCTATTTTGACTGGTTTTGCGAAAGTTTTCTTTGAATTTAAGCGATTTTTACTATTTATTTAAAATTGTTATCATCTAATAAAATGTTCTGTAATTATGTTACAATTAATCTAGTTTTTTTATATTTTTAACAATATGCCACTTTTTGAAACATTTTGTTTTTTTTATTTTAGCGATTTTTCATATTTTTCAAAAATTTGTGTTGTAATCTTTGACATTTTTTAATACGTAAACAAAATAGGAGAAAATGTATGATATTTTTATGATCTAAGTAATTTTAACTGATTTAAGAAAAGCTTTAAATTTAAGCGATTTTTTATTTTAGCGTTTTTTTTTTTTTTTTTTTCTTTTTATTTAAAACTATTATCTTTTAAAGCTATTTCTTGTATAAATTTAAGCAGAATTTGTTGTATTTAAAGTAATTTAATATTTTGGAAATAATATTTCTACTTTGTGTGACGTTCTTATTTTAGCGATTTTTTATGTTTTAAACAAATTTTATTTTATTTTGGAATTTTCTAAACAATTTTAAGCAAAACATGTTTTGACATATGTAACTTTTTATTTTCCGACAATATTAACTTGTTTTGAAATATTTTTATTTTAGTGTTTTTTTATGTTTTTTAAAAATTTTTATCTTTTAAATGGAATTTTTAAACAAAATTTTAGGAAATAAGCTTTATTTTTATGATCTAAGCATTATGACTTAATTTTAAGAAATTATTTTTTTCAATTTAAGCGATTTTTTATTTTGGCGTTTTTCCATTTATTTAAAATTTTAGGCTTTAACAACTTATTTATATTATAATTGAAGTAATTTTATATTTTTTCAATAATATTTAGCTTTATTATTATGGCCTAAGTAATTTGAATTAATTTTAAGATAATATTCTTTAAATTTTAGCGATTTTTTATTTTCACGTTTTTTCTATTTATTAAAAGTTTTTAACTTTTAAAGCAATTTTTAATTCATTTTGAGCGAAAATTATTGTAATTAAAGTAATTTTATATTTTTCTGATAGTATTGCTACATAGTACTGCTAAAAACGTCTCAAGTTTTCATTTCAGCGATTTTTTATATTTAAAAAATTTTTATATTTTATATTTAAAAAATTTTTATATTTAAAAGAATTTTTTGCACAATTTTCAGCAAAATGTGTTATTTGGCAGAAACTTTTCACGGTGCTGATATTATTATAAAATTTTTGAACATCAATATTTTTATTTTGAAAAGGAATTTTTTTAAGTGTTTAGGCCAAATATATTGTAATTGGTGTAATCTTTTATTTTTCTGACATTATTGTCTTCTTTTGGCACATTTTCATTTAAGCGATTTTTTTTTGTATTTTTCATCATTTTTATTTTTTAAAAGGATTTTTTGAAAATTTTTAAGCCAAACTTGTAATTATTTTTGTCTTCTTTTAAGATACTTATGTTTAAGCGTTTATTTATTTAGTTTTTTTTTTTTTTTTTAGACAAATATGTTAGAATATATTTAGCATCTGATTTTTTATTTAAAATTGCTACATTTTACAATATTTTCATTTAAGCGTTTTTAATATTTTTACCTTTTTTCATACATTTAAAAAAAAAAAAAATTATTGCCACACATTGCTACTGATTTATTTATTTTTTATTTTTTTTTTTTTTTTATATTTCTCTTAAAATTAATTTACTTTTATTTCAAATTTATTTTTATAATTAATAAAAAGAAAATAATGGCATAAAATATTTTAGTTTGACTTATTTTATATTTTACTGTTAGTTTATTAAAATTTGTTATTTCATCTTTAATTTTGAAATATTTGATTTTATATTTTATTTCTATTTTAAAAAAATCGCTAAATTCGCCTTAAATATTCCCTATTCAAACATATGTTTTGTATATCAAGGAATATTTTTGTTTTGTTTTTCTTGTTTTCTTTGTATTTTACTTTCTCTTTACATTTTATCCGGTTTTAATACTCATTTATTTGCACATAAACTCTTAAGGGACTCTTTTTGTTTGCGAAAATAAAAAGAAAAACAAAAAACATTTGATGTTGAAATAATAACACCAACAACAACATGAGTAGAAGAAAAATAACAGTAACATACTGGGGAGCTGTTTGGCGCATGTTAAATGTAAACAAAAACAACAAAACATAAGAGTTTTCTGTTTTTTTGCAAGGAACAAAAACAAAACAAAAAGAAAACATATAGAATGCAACAATAGCAACAAAAAACACTTTACTTATACCATGTAAACTGGGATGAATGATGGATATGAAAAAGCAAAAAACGAAATGAAAAAAAAACAACATGAAGAAGTATAAGCAAAGAAATTCATAAAAGGGAGTTGGTTTTTCCTGGCAAAAATTTCTAATCGTTATTAAAAACATTTTATTACACAAATTATACAATATTTTTAATAATCTAACCAGGAAATTTAATAATTTATATCAAGTTATTAATTAAATTTTTTATATCACAAATTTTAAAAGATTTGTTAAACAATTTCTTAAGGAAATATGTTAAAAAACACACAACTTTTATTTTACTTTTTTTTTTTTTTTTTTTTTCTTTACTTGCTTAAATAAATCTTTTATCTTTTATTTCTTATAAGTAATTCTTTAAATATTCTTGCTTTATTTTACACTAAATAATTTATTACTTCTTTTTTATAATTAATTCCTTTTTTTAACGTTTTATTAAAACACAACACACGCACGCACACACGTTTTTTTTTGTTAATTGTTTTTTATCGAAAAAACCCACTAAAGAAAACAAAAAAATCACACACACGAAAATATAAAGAAGACCGTCTTCTTTATTGTTGTTTATGCTAAGATGTCATATGAAAAACTGCTCTTACTCAATACAAATAATTTTAAACCTCAACTAAATATCCCCCATATGTATAGAAAAGCAAAAACAATAACATAAGCTTAACTAATAAAACAACAAGAACAATACATAACCCCCTCATAATAACATAACAGCTACTCACTAAACAAAAATAATAACATAACACTGTAATGTTAAAGAGAATGTTTTAAAGCAAATGCATTTACTAACATACTATTTAGAATAGAAGAGGATGATAATAATGCATTTTATTAACATGATTTTGATATATAAGAAGAGTATGTTAATAAGTGGCCGCTAGTAGTTAACATTGTATGTTTTGATAACAGTTTAATGTTATTGTTTGAAAAATTATAATTATGGTGAGGGATGGGTAATAACAGACTGTTGTAAATGCTATTAACAGGTGGTTGTAAGAAAATTTACAAATGAAATTAGTTGTTATGGGTTGTTGGTTAAATCACAGGGTGTATAATAGAAATATTAAAGGAGGTTTTTAGTAAATCTAGAAAAATATAATAAATGAAAAGAAGTTGTAATAAAATAAATAAAAATGATATGAAACCATAAAATTGAATATTTTTTTAAATAAACAACTAAAAAATAAAATTAATTTATATTTATTAAAAAAAAAAATAAAAACCCGAATAATAAACTGAATGAAATTAACCAAATAAAAACCCGATTTAATTTTTTCGAATGTTCGAATAAAATTATTCAAATAAAATTTTTCTAATTAAAAACCAAATAAAATTTTGCGAATAAAAAACCAACAAAAATTACTCGAATAAAAGCCGAATAAAATTTTGCGAATAAAAAACGACAAAAATTAATTGAATAAAAACCGAATATAATTAATAATAAAAAAACTGCATAAATTTAAACGAATTAAAAATTTAATGAAATTAATCGATTAACAAGCCGAATAGAATTATACGAATACAAAATTAATGATGTAATTCGAGTAAAAAATTAAAAAATCACATAAAATTACTCGAATAAAAAACCGAATAAAATTACTTGAATAAAATTATTCGAATAAAAATCAAGTAAGATATTAAAAAAAAAAATTCGAATAAGAAAAAAAATATTATTCGTATAAAAAACTCCGAATTAAAAATCGAATCGAAGTTATTTAAATTAAAAAAGGAACGAAATTATTCGAATAAAAAACCGAATAAAATAATTCGAATAAAAATCTAAATTAAATATTTCAAATTAAAAAAAAAACAATAATAATATTCAAATATTAGATAAAAAACTGAATAGAAAACTTAATGAAATTATTCGAATAAAGAACCGAATATTCAAATAAAAAAAAATAAAGGAAAATTAAAAAAAATTATGCGAATAAAAATCTTTTCAGCCATGAAAAAATCATGCAAATTTATTCTAATGAAAACCGAAAAAATATTCGAATAAAAATCGAGTCAGATATTAAAATAAAAAAATTATTCGAATAAAAAAAAGATATTATACGAATAAAAACCGAATCGAAGTTGTTGTTGGGAATGAAATTATTCTAATAAAACACCGAAAAATAAAATGAATAAAAAACTGAATAAAAATCAAATAAAATTATTTGAAAATTAAACTGAATTAAAAATATTCAAACAAAAACCGAGTCAAATTTATTTAAATTATAAAAACCGAATATTATTAAAAAAAAAAACGAATAAAATTATTCGAATAAAAAACCGAAAAAATTATTCGAGCTAAAATCTGACTTAAATTATTCGAATTAAAAACCGAATCGAAGTTATTTAAATTAAAAAACGAATGAAATTATTTGTATAAAAAACCGAATTAAAAATTATTCGAATAAAAAACCTAATCGCATAAAACCGAAAAAGACTATAAACTTGACTGTAGTGCAGACTGTAGACTAGTCTATAGTCCATACTGTAGACCAGACTATAGTCCAGACTATAGACGAGACTATAGTCCACAATATAGCATTGACTATAGTCCATACTTAAGACCAGACTATAGTCCAGACTATAGACTAGACTATAGTCCAGACTATAGCTGAAACTATAGTCCAGACTATAGACGAGACTACAGTCCACAATATAGCATTGACTATAGTCCAGACTATAGGCTAGACTATAGTCCATACTGTAGACCAGACTATAGTCAAGACTATAGGCTAGACTATTGTCCATACTGTAGACCAGACTATAGTCCAGACTATAGATGAAATTATATTCCAGACTATAGACGAGACTATAGTCCATACTGTAGACCAGACTATATAGCATTGACTATAGTCCAGACTATAGGCTAGACTATATTCCATACTGTAGACCAGAATATAGTCCAGACTATAGACTAGACTATAGTCCAGACTTTAGATGAAACTATCGTCCTGACTATAGACGAGACTATAGTCCACAATATAGCATTGACTATAGTCCAGACTATAGGCTAGACTATAGTCCATACTGTAGACCAGACTATAGTCAAGACTATAGGCTAGACTATTGTCCATACTGTAGACCAGACTATAGTCCAGACTATAGATGAAACTATATTCCGGACTATAGACGAGACTCTAGTCCATACTGTAGACCAGACTATAGTCCACAATATAGCATTGACTATAGCCCAGACTATAGGCTAGACTATAGTCCAGACTTTAGATGAAACTATAGTCCTGACTATAGACGAGACTATAGTCCACAATATAGCATTGGCTATAGTCCAGACTATAGGCTAGACTATAGTCCATACTGTAGACCAGACTATAGTCCATATTAAAGACTAGGATATATTCCAGACTATAGACTACACCATAGACTAGGCTATAGTACAGACTATTAGCTAGACTATAGTCCAGACTGTAGTCCAGACTGTAGACCAGAATATAGTCTGCAATATAGACTTGACTATAGTTGACTAGTCTAGACTACAGCCCTTACTATAGTCCAAACTATAGATTAGTCTATAGCCAAACTATAGATTAGTCTATAGTCCAAACTATAGATTAGTCTATAGTCCAAACTATAGATTAGTCTATAGTCCAAACTATAAACTGTACTATAGTCTAGCCTATAGTCTGGACTATAGCCTAGTCTATGGTATGGACTATAGAACAGACTATTGACTAGACGAAAAGTCCAGGCTACAGACTAGACTATCCAGACTATAGTCTACAATATAGACTTAACTATTTTCCACAATATAGACTTGACTATAGTCCACAATAAAGACTTGACTATAGTTCAGACTATAGACGAAACTATAGTCCAGACTATAGACAAGACTATAGTCCACAATATAGACATGACTATAGTTCACAATACTGACTTGACTATAATCCAGACTAGACTATGATCCAGACTAATGTGAAGAATATATATAAGTTGATATTATAGGCCAGACTCGAAACTTGAAAATTACTTTAAAATTTGTTAAAAAATTATTTCTCTTTATAATATTTATTAAACAAATTTCCAAAAATTAGTACTTACTTTATCCAGCCTAAAGTCCTTTTATACAAAAGAAAAATGTCTACTAATCTATTACACAAAACAAAAAAAAACAAAAAAAAAATTCACACACTTATAATGTGTGTAAATATCAAATGAATTTGTTGACATGTTTCTTGTAGTCCTTGACATAAAAGTTATGACATGATGATATGACACATACTAAACAATAAAAGACAGTGAATGTGTAGGTTTAATATCCGTTTGTTTAGATATTCTTTCAATGGATTATCTTCATAGCATACAGTTGCCCCACGTTAACAAAGAGAAAACATTTTTATAAATATTACAAGTCATTTAAGTAGATGACTATAAGAAACAAAAGAAAGTAGAAAAAATGAAATAATGTAAAATATAAATGTCATATTTATTTTCATTTTGATATTGCAGCTTTTGTTTGTTATTATACATAGGTATGTGTTTTATTTCCTGTTTCCTAAATGTAACCAAATGCTTTAGAAAAAAATGGAATAAAATAACTTCATCAGAGAACACAATAACAACAAAGAAAAAAACAATTTCCTTGAGTACGTTTAAATACCACTGTGATTTTTATACTAATAAAAGACCTACACACACAGGTGTTTTTATTATAAATGAGATTTGTAATAAATTACACGCACATACCTAGACGCAGGCAATCTTTCATAGCTTCTAAACAGTGGAGCTATTTCAAAAACTTAAGAATTTTCTAGCTCTAATAAGACATAGTTACAATCAGCTCCACTGTTATCCGCAGTAGTGGAGTCAAAGGACTATTACTTTCTTACACACTCATACAGTTATAAAAATAACAGTTAAATCTTTTATTTCCTTATGTATGTGTTTGAGAGCTACCGCGTTAAGGTGTTGAGAGTCGTTTGGCTAAAAGTAATCTGTCATATGAGCAGCAGTAGGTTTATTTCAGTTGTAAGTGGGTTTTGGTTTTATGTAGGAAGGGGATAAATTTTGTTATTATCTGTCTGTGTGTGTGTGTGCTCTAGGTTTTCATCATCTTAGCATTTGCTGTATTATTTTGGCGTGTATGTATTTTAATGCTGAAACTTGTTTATGCCTTTTGCGTGATCGTTGGATTTATGATGATTTTTTTCTTTTCTTGTTTATAAGTTCTTATTCTCCAACACATATTGCTATTGCTGGAAAACGAGGTGCTACAATATATCATTTCATTACTTTTATTTTCTATTTTCAACAGCAATATTAAAGGAAATGCAAACATACTTTTTTTTAGAAATTAACTACTGAAATACACAGTGGAGACGAATAGGACTTTTTTAATTCTATAAAAAAATAAAATAAATAAATTCCAATCCAGTTTAAGTCTAGACTAAAGACGAGAATATAATCCAGAGTATAGAACTATAGTCCAGACCGTAGACAAGAGTATAGTCCAGACTTTTCCAAGCGACAGACTATAGTTCAGACTATAGACGAGACCATAGTCCAGACTATAGACGAGACCATGGTCCAAACTATTCTCACTATAGATGAAACTGTAGACCAGACCATAGACGAGACTATAGCACACACTATAAACGAGACTATAGTACAGACTATAAACGAGACTATAGTCCAGACTAGAGACGAGACTATAGTCCAGACTATAAACGAGACTATAGTCCAGACTATAAACGAGACTATAGTCCAGACTATAAACGAGACTATAGTCCAGACTATAAACGAGACTATAGTCCAGACTATAAACGAGACTATAGTCCAGACTATAAACGAGACTATAGTCCAGACTAGAGACGAGACTATAGTCCAGACTATGGACGAGACTATAGTGCAGACTGTGGACGAGACTATAGTGCAGACTGTGGACTAGAATAGAATAGAATAGAATAGAATAGAATAGAATAGAATAGAATAGAATAGAATAGAATAGAATAGAATAGAATAGAATAGAATAGAATAGAATAGAATAGAATAGAATAGAATAGAATAGAATAGAATAGAATAGAATAGAATAGAATAGAATAGAATAGAATAGAATAGAATAGAATAGAATAGAATAGAATAGAATAGAATAGAATAGAATAGAATAGAATAGAATAGAATAGAATAGAATAGAATAGAATAGAATAGAATAGAATAGAATAGAATAGAATAGAATAGAATAGAATAGAATAGAATAGAATAGAATAGAATAGAATAGAATAGAATAGAATAGAATAGAATAGAATAGAATAGAATAGAATAGAATAGAATAGAATAGAATAGAATAGAATAGAATAGAATAGAATAGAATAGAATAGAATAGAATAGAATAGAATAGAATAGAATAGAATAGAATAGAATAGAATAGAATAGAATAGAATAGAATAGAATAGAATAGAATAGAATAGAATAGAATAGAATAGAATAGAATAGAATAGAATAGAATAGAATAGAATAGAATAGAATAGAATAGAATAGAATAGAATAGAATAGAATAGAATAGAATAGAATAGAATAGAATAGAATAGAATAGAATAGAATAGAATAGAATAGAATAGAATAGAATAGAATAGAATAGAATAGAATAGAATAGAATAGAATAGAATAGAATAGAATAGAATAGAATAGAATAGAATAGAATAGAATAGAATAGAATAGAATAGAATAGAATAGAATAGAATAGAATAGAATAGAATAGAATAGAATAGAATAGAATAGAATAGAATAGAATAGAATAGAATAGAATAGAATAGAATAGAATAGAATAGAATAGAATAGAATAGAATAGAATAGAATAGAATAGAATAGAATAGAATAGAATAGAATAGAATAGAATAGAATAGAATAGAATAGAATAGAATAGAATAGAATAGAATAGAATAGAATAGAATAGAATAGAATAGAATAGAATAGAATAGAATAGAATAGAATAGAATAGAATAGAATAGAATAGAATAGAATAGAATAGAATAGAATAGAATAGAATAGAATAGAATAGAATAGAATAGAATAGAATAGAATAGAATAGAATAGAATAGAATAGAATAGAATAGAATAGAATAGAATAGAATAGAATAGAATAGAATAGAATAGAATAGAATAGAATAGAATAGAATAGAATAGAATAGAATAGAATAGAATAGAATAGAATAGAATAGAATAGAATAGAATAGAATAGAATAGAATAGAATAGAATAGAATAGAATAGAATAGAATAGAATAGAATAGAATAGAATAGAATAGAATAGAATAGAATAGAATAGAATAGAATAGAATAGAATAGAATAGAATAGAATAGAATAGAATAGAATAGAATAGAATAGAATAGAATAGAATAGAATAGAATAGAATAGAATAGAATAGAATAGAATAGAATAGAATAGAATAGAATAGAATAGAATAGAATAGAATAGAATAGAATAGAATAGAATAGAATAGAATAGAATAGAATAGAATAGAATAGAATAGAATAGAATAGAATAGAATAGAATAGAATAGAATAGAATAGAATAGAATAGAATAGAATAGAATAGAATAGAATAGAATAGAATAGAATAGAATAGAATAGAATAGAATAGAATAGAATAGAATAGAATAGAATAGAATAGAATAGAATAGAATAGAATAGAATAGAATAGAATAGAATAGAATAGAATAGAATAGAATAGAATAGAATAGAATAGAATAGAATAGAATAGAATAGAATAGAATAGAATAGAATAGAATAGAATAGAATAGAATAGAATAGAATAGAATAGAATAGAATAGAATAGAATAGAATAGAATAGAATAGAATAGAATAGAATAGAATAGAATAGAATAGAATAGAATAGAATAGAATAGAATAGAATAGAATAGAATAGAATAGAATAGAATAGAATAGAATAGAATAGAATAGAATAGAATAGAATAGAATAGAATAGAATAGAATAGAATAGAATAGAATAGAATAGAATAGAATAGAATAGAATAGAATAGAATAGAATAGAATAGAATAGAATAGAATAGAATAGAATAGAATAGAATAGAATAGAATAGAATAGAATAGAATAGAATAGAATAGAATAGAATAGAATAGAATAGAATAGAATAGAATAGAATAGAATAGAATAGAATAGAATAGAATAGAATAGAATAGAATAGAATAGAATAGAATAGAATAGAATAGAATAGAATAGAATAGAATAGAATAGAATAGAATAGAATAGAATAGAATAGAATAGAATAGAATAGAATAGAATAGAATAGAATAGAATAGAATAGAATAGAATAGAATAGAATAGAATAGAATAGAATAGAATAGAATAGAATAGAATAGAATAGAATAGAATAGAATAGAATAGAATAGAATAGAATAGAATAGAATAGAATAGAATAGAATAGAATAGAATAGAATAGAATAGAATAGAATAGAATAGAATAGAATAGAATAGAATAGAATAGAATAGAATAGAATAGAATAGAATAGAATAGAATAGAATAGAATAGAATAGAATAGAATAGAATAGAATAGAATAGAATAGAATAGAATAGAATAGAATAGAATAGAATAGAATAGAATAGAATAGAATAGAATAGAATAGAATAGAATAGAATAGAATAGAATAGAATAGAATAGAATAGAATAGAATAGAATAGAATAGAATAGAATAGAATAGAATAGAATAGAATAGAATAGAATAGAATAGAATAGAATAGAATAGAATAGAATAGAATAGAATAGAATAGAATAGAATAGAATAGAATAGAATAGAATAGAATAGAATAGAATAGAATAGAATAGAATAGAATAGAATAGAATAGAATAGAATAGAATAGAATAGAATAGAATAGAATAGAATAGAATAGAATAGAATAGAATAGAATAGAATAGAATAGAATAGAATAGAATAGAATAGAATAGAATAGAATAGAATAGAATAGAATAGAATAGAATAGAATAGAATAGAATAGAATAGAATAGAATAGAATAGAATAGAATAGAATAGAATAGAATAGAATAGAATAGAATAGAATAGAATAGAATAGAATAGAATAGAATAGAATAGAATAGAATAGAATAGAATAGAATAGAATAGAATAGAATAGAATAGAATAGAATAGAATAGAATAGAATAGAATAGAATAGAATAGAATAGAATAGAATAGAATAGAATAGAATAGAATAGAATAGAATAGAATAGAATAGAATAGAATAGAATAGAATAGAATAGAATAGAATAGAATAGAATAGAATAGAATAGAATAGAATAGAATAGAATAGAATAGAATAGAATAGAATAGAATAGAATAGAATAGAATAGAATAGAATAGAATAGAATAGAATAGAATAGAATAGAATAGAATAGAATAGAATAGAATAGAATAGAATAGAATAGAATAGAATAGAATAGAATAGAATAGAATAGAATAGAATAGAATAGAATAGAATAGAATAGAATAGAATAGAATAGAATAGAATAGAATAGAATAGAATAGAATAGAATAGAATAGAATAGAATAGAATAGAATAGAATAGAATAGAATAGAATAGAATAGAATAGAATAGAATAGAATAGAATAGAATAGAATAGAATAGAATAGAATAGAATAGAATAGAATAGAATAGAATAGAATAGAATAGAATAGAATAGAATAGAATAGAATAGAATAGAATAGAATAGAATAGAATAGAATAGAATAGAATAGAATAGAATAGAATAGAATAGAATAGAATAGAATAGAATAGAATAGAATAGAATAGAATAGAATAGAATAGAATAGAATAGAATAGAATAGAATAGAATAGAATAGAATAGAATAGAATAGAATAGAATAGAATAGAATAGAATAGAATAGAATAGAATAGAATAGAATAGAATAGAATAGAATAGAATAGAATAGAATAGAATAGAATAGAATAGAATAGAATAGAATAGAATAGAATAGAATAGAATAGAATAGAATAGAATAGAATAGAATAGAATAGAATAGAATAGAATAGAATAGAATAGAATAGAATAGAATAGAATAGAATAGAATAGAATAGAATAGAATAGAATAGAATAGAATAGAATAGAATAGAATAGAATAGAATAGAATAGAATAGAATAGAATAGAATAGAATAGAATAGAATAGAATAGAATAGAATAGAATAGAATAGAATAGAATAGAATAGAATAGAATAGAATAGAATAGAATAGAATAGAATAGAATAGAATAGAATAGAATAGAATAGAATAGAATAGAATAGAATAGAATAGAATAGAATAGAATAGAATAGAATAGAATAGAATAGAATAGAATAGAATAGAATAGAATAGAATAGAATAGAATAGAATAGAATAGAATAGAATAGAATAGAATAGAATAGAATAGAATAGAATAGAATAGAATAGAATAGAATAGAATAGAATAGAATAGAATAGAATAGAATAGAATAGAATAGAATAGAATAGAATAGAATAGAATAGAATAGAATAGAATAGAATAGAATAGAATAGAATAGAATAGAATAGAATAGAATAGAATAGAATAGAATAGAATAGAATAGAATAGAATAGAATAGAATAGAATAGAATAGAATAGAATAGAATAGAATAGAATAGAATAGAATAGAATAGAATAGAATAGAATAGAATAGAATAGAATAGAATAGAATAGAATAGAATAGAATAGAATAGAATAGAATAGAATAGAATAGAATAGAATAGAATAGAATAGAATAGAATAGAATAGAATAGAATAGAATAGAATAGAATAGAATAGAATAGAATAGAATAGAATAGAATAGAATAGAATAGAATAGAATAGAATAGAATAGAATAGAATAGAATAGAATAGAATAGAATAGAATAGAATAGAATAGAATAGAATAGAATAGAATAGAATAGAATAGAATAGAATAGAATAGAATAGAATAGAATAGAATAGAATAGAATAGAATAGAATAGAATAGAATAGAATAGAATAGAATAGAATAGAATAGAATAGAATAGAATAGAATAGAATAGAATAGAATAGAATAGAATAGAATAGAATAGAATAGAATAGAATAGAATAGAATAGAATAGAATAGAATAGAATAGAATAGAATAGAATAGAATAGAATAGAATAGAATAGAATAGAATAGAATAGAATAGAATAGAATAGAATAGAATAGAATAGAATAGAATAGAATAGAATAGAATAGAATAGAATAGAATAGAATAGAATAGAATAGAATAGAATAGAATAGAATAGAATAGAATAGAATAGAATAGAATAGAATAGAATAGAATAGAATAGAATAGAATAGAATAGAATAGAATAGAATAGAATAGAATAGAATAGAATAGAATAGAATAGAATAGAATAGAATAGAATAGAATAGAATAGAATAGAATAGAATAGAATAGAATAGAATAGAATAGAATAGAATAGAATAGAATAGAATAGAATAGAATAGAATAGAATAGAATAGAATAGAATAGAATAGAATAGAATAGAATAGAATAGAATAGAATAGAATAGAATAGAATAGAATAGAATAGAATAGAATAGAATAGAATAGAATAGAATAGAATAGAATAGAATAGAATAGAATAGAATAGAATAGAATAGAATAGAATAGAATAGAATAGAATAGAATAGAATAGAATAGAATAGAATAGAATAGAATAGAATAGAATAGAATAGAATAGAATAGAATAGAATAGAATAGAATAGAATAGAATAGAATAGAATAGAATAGAATAGAATAGAATAGAATAGAATAGAATAGAATAGAATAGAATAGAATAGAATAGAATAGAATAGAATAGAATAGAATAGAATAGAATAGAATAGAATAGAATAGAATAGAATAGAATAGAATAGAATAGAATAGAATAGAATAGAATAGAATAGAATAGAATAGAATAGAATAGAATAGAATAGAATAGAATAGAATAGAATAGAATAGAATAGAATAGAATAGAATAGAATAGAATAGAATAGAATAGAATAGAATAGAATAGAATAGAATAGAATAGAATAGAATAGAATAGAATAGAATAGAATAGAATAGAATAGAATAGAATAGAATAGAATAGAATAGAATAGAATAGAATAGAATAGAATAGAATAGAATAGAATAGAATAGAATAGAATAGAATAGAATAGAATAGAATAGAATAGAATAGAATAATTTTCTTTTCAACATTTCTCCCTTCAAAACACTGTATTACTCCCCAAAAATTTTGGAAAAAATAAGTTCATTCTTTTTCTTTTTTTTTTTTTTCCTTTTTTATTTTTTTTGTGGTAATTTTTGAGAAAATTAATTTGAACGTGTTGAAGCCATAAAAACGTACTCTTACACACACAGTACTTTTTGAAGGTACTTCAAATATTTTACGGCAGCATAAAGTAGCTGCAAGAAAATGAAAAGAAAATTTAATTAGATGACATGACATTTAGTCATTGTTAAACGAAATAAAAAGATATATATATATTCTTGGTAAGAAGTGATTTATTTATGGAAAAATGTTTATGAGTTCCTTCAAAAACAGAATAAAATGAAAATTAAAAAAGTACAAATGCATTCAAAAAAACTTTCCAAAGAATATTGAAAATTTTTAAGAATTTAAAAGGAAAATGTTAAAGAGGAATGTTGATTACAATGTTTCGTTGGTATTATTGTTAAAAAAAAAATTACAATAGAGTCTTCTATAATTGTTCTTTTTTTTTTTCTGAAATGATGATGTTTGCTTTTAGTTTGATTTTTGAAAGACTTTATCCTTTTCAATTGTGCTTTAACACATGTTCGATTTTGTCACTTTTATGTGGTAATTGCTTTTGTAGTAACTAAATACCAAACATATTTAATTTTCTTTTTTATTTGTTGACATTTGTTTTGGTCTTTTTTTCCAGAGAACATTCCTAAAGGGTTTTTGTTATACGTTGTCCCAACATTCTTGTGTGTCTGCTAAGAGTCTGAAGGATAACAAAAAAAGGAAATGTTTGTGGAAAAAATATAGGTACTGAATTTAAACTTTAAAATGAGTTTCGTAGACTTTAAAAGAGGAACAAAAGAATTTATAATTTATAATAAAAATATTATCAAAAAAAATCCTCCTCAATTTCTTTTCATTACACAAATTTGTTTTATTACTTTTATTACCCGCCCAAACAAAAATTTACACCTATTCTAACACATATTTTGCAATAATAAAATACATTTACATTCCCATCAAAAAAGACAATAAAATACATACATTTGCTATTTTTTTTTTTTTTTTTTGATATTTTTATCTTATAAAAAATATACAGCAAAAGTTCTCTGCCCCCTAAAACAAGTGGTGGCCCTACATGTAAAACAACCATAAAACATTTTACACGTATGGTGCGACAATATAAATTTTACTATGTAAAGAATAAATAAATAAAATCTCTACAAAAGAAAAAAAAATATTTAAACAAATTTTTATTTTATGAGGCAACAAACGACAGGCAGTTTCCCGTATAAACAGTTAAAATCTACAATTCATTTTTTTGTTTAATAAAAATTTATACATTTGTGGAATGTTGTAAATGTTAGTAGAAAAAAAATGTGTAAACGAATGTATCTGCTGCAAAAGTATGAAGTAATGACTTTTTTATAATGATTTATAGAAATAAATATAGAGAAGGGCTTACATAGAGAGTAAAATATTAACCTTTTACATTCTGTTGTAATTTTTAAATAATAAAATAGAAATTTATTTTATATTAAAACATTAAAAAGTGAAATTTATATATAAACCTAACTTCCCCAGTTGGGTTTTAATATGATTTTTAAAAAATAATGTATTTTATACAGTTCAATTAGCAATTTTACTAATTTTCCCTTGTTATTATATAATAAATTTTAAATATTTTCACTTCCCAGGCAAACATTTTAAATTTCCATTTAAAAATTCATAATTTCCTTTTTGGAAATTTTTATAAATTAATTGGGAATTAAAATTTTAAGCTTAAATCTAATAAAAATTATTTTATTTTTTATAAATACTTTAAAAAGTGACATTTTAATAAAAAATCAATTTCCCCAGTTGGGTTTAATTCTATATTTAAAGGGATTTCAATTTAATCTAGTTTAATTTCTAATTTTACTAATTTTCCCTTGTTATACTATAATAATTTTTTAGTATTTTCATTTCCCAGGCAAAAATTTAAAATTCCCATATAAAAACTAAAAATCTCCTTTTTGGAAATTTTTATAAATTATTTGGGAATTAAAATGTAAGGCTCAAAATTAATAAGCAAGCTTTATCTTTCATATTTAAACATTAAAAAGTGAAATTTTAATAAAAATCTAACTTCCCCAGTTGAGATTTTATTTGAATTTTTAATTTTTTAAAGGGAATTCATTTTACCAAGTTCATACTGCAGTTTTATTAATTTTCTCTTGTTATTCTATAATAATTTTTCAATATTTTCATTTTCCTGCCAAAAAAAATTAAATTCCCATTTAAAAATTAAAAATCTCTTTTTTGGAAATTTTAATAAATTAATTGGGAAATAAAACTTTAAGCTTAAATTTAATAAAAAAAATATTCGAATGAAATATTCGAAGTTTCCCGCCAAAAAATTTTAATTCCCCATTAGAAAATAAAAATTTCTTTAAGGGGATTTTGGAAAAGTTATTAGGAATTATAATTTTTTGTCTTATAATAACAATTTCTTTCATATGAAAAACATAAAAAAATTAAATTCGAATGAAAATATAAAAATATACTTCCCCAGTTGGCAGTTAATGGGATTTTTAAAAAGAATTATATTTTATCAAGTTCAATTAGCAATTTTACTAATTTCCCTTTGTTATTCTATACAAATTTTTCAACATTTTCATTTTCTTAGCAAAAAATTTTAATTCCCATTTAAAAATTAAAAATCTCCTTATTGGAAATTTTTACAATTTATTTGGGAATTATAATCTTAGGCTTAAATTTAATAAAACATTATTTTACTTTATATACTTTAAAAAGTGAAATCTGAATTGAAACATAACTTTTCAGTTGGGATTTAATTGTATTTTTAAAAAGGAATTAATTTTACCAAGTTCATAAGGCAGTTTTATTTACTTTTTCCTGTTATTCTATAATAATTTTTCTATATATTAATTTTCCTTGCAAAAAATTTTAAATTCCCATTTAAAAACTAAAAATCTCCTTTTTGGAAATTTTTACAAATTATTTGGGAATTATAATTTTGGAATTAAATTTAATAAACAAATATTTTATTTTATATAAACCCACTAAAAAGTTAAATATTTTCATTTTCCTGCCAAAAAATTTAAATTCCCAATAAAAAAATAAAAATCTCTTTTAAGGGGATTTTGAAAAAAATTATTACTAATTATCATTTTTTGGCTTTAAAAATAAAATAACAATTTCTTTTATATTAAAACATTAAAAAATGAAATACGAATGAAAACATAACTTCCCCAGTTGGGTTTTAATTTGATTTTATAAAGGGATTCCATTTTATCAAACTCAATTATTGATTTTACTAATTTTCTTTTGTTAGTCCATAATAATTTTTGAAAATTTTGATTCTCCTATCAAAAAAAAAAAAATTAATTCCCATTTAAAAACTAAAAATCTACTTTTTGGAATTTTTTGAAGATCATTTGGGAATTAAAATTTCAGACTGAAATTTAATAAAAAAATATATTCTTCTATATAAATACTCTAAAATGTAAAATTTTAGTGAAAATGCAACTTCCCCAGTTGGGATTCAATTAATTTTTAAAAGGAAATTCAATTTTATCAAGTTCAATTATTAGTTTCACTAATTTTCTCCGATATTCCATAATAATTTTTCAATATTTTCATTTTCCAAGGCAAACAATTAAAATTCCCATTTAAAAAATAAAAATCTCCTTATTGGAAATTTTTGCAAATCATTTGGAAATTATAAATAAAGGCTTAAATTTAATAAACAATCATTATCTTTTGCATTTAAACATTAAAAAGTAAGATTTTTATAAAAATAACTTTCCCCGGGAAGGAATTTTTTTATTTTTTCTTGGAATTCCTTAATTGATTTATTATCTTTTTTTCTTTTTTTTGCTTTTAATAAATTTCTTAAAAAACTTACAATTATAAAAAATTCCTTATTTGTAATGCAAAATTACTTTTTCTATAACATTTTGCCCCCTTAATTGTTACCTAGTGCAATTTTAGTTATAATTATTTAATTAACAACTAATATTTAATTACAAAACCTTAACAAAATGCTCGCAAAATAACCACAATGTAAGACTTAGTTGTGTTTTGATCCACCTGTTCACAAATCAAGATTCTTGTTTTCTCACTTTTCAACAACTTACTCTCGCTGGTTTATGTTCAGTTTTCTACATTTTCAAAAAAATAAATACTAAAAACAATTGCTCAAAATTTTCAATAAAATAATAAATATAAGAAATAATACTTACTTAGTAGTATTATTATTTAACAGTATAGAAAATAAATTCATACATATGAAATTAGTAAGAAATTAAAAATTCAATAAACGTCCACATGCCTCTATTGTAAACTCAATACTGGTTTGAAAAGGTAAACAACACTAGAGGGCAAAACAGAACAAAATAGTTTTGTAATGATGGATTAAAATAAGTTAAATTTCTTTTCTATAGTCAAGAATATAGTCTATTTTATAGTCTTTACTATAGAATATTTTATAGTCTATACTATATACTATTTTATAGCCTTGACTATAGACTATTTTGTAGTCTAGACTATAAACTATTTTATAGTCTAGACTATAAACTATTTTATAGTCTAGACTATAAACAATTTTATAGTCTGGACTATGGACTATTTTATAATCTAGACTACAGACTATTTTATAGTCTAGCCTATAGACTATTTTATAGTCTAGACTATAGACTATTTTATAGTCTAGACTATAGACTATTTTATAGTCTAGACTATAGACTATTTTATAGTCTAAACTAGAAACTATTTTATAGTCTAGACTATAGACTATTTTAGAGTCTAGACTATAAACTATATTATAGTCTAGACTATAGACTATTTTATAGTCTAGACTATAAACTATTTTATAGTCTAGACTATAAACTATTTTATAGTATAGACTATAAACTATTTTATAGTCTAGACTATGAACTATTTTATAGTCTTGACTATAAACTATTTTATAGTCTAGACTATAAACTATTTCATAGTCTAGACTATAGACTATTTTATGGTCTAGACTATAAACTATTTTATAGTCTGGACTACAGACTATTTTATAGTCTAGACTATAAACTATTTTATAGTCTAGACTATAGACTATTTTATAGTCTAGACTATAGACTACTTTATAGTCTAGACTATAGACTATTTTATAGTCCAGATTAATTTATAGTTCAGACTATAACTATTTTCTAATCTAGACTACAAAATATTTATAGTCAATAAACTATTTATATTCTAGATTATAAACTATTTCATAGTCTACACTATAGAATATTTTATAGTCTAGTCTATAGACTATTTTATAGTCTAGACTATAGACTATTTTATAGTCTAGGCTATAGACTATTTCATAGTCTAGACTATAGACTATTTTATAATCTAGACTATAGACTATTTCATAGTCTAGGCTATAGACTATTTCATAGTTTAGGCTATAGACTATTTCATAGCCTAGGCTATAGACTATTTCATAATCTAGACTATAGACTATTTTATAGTCTAGACTATAGACTATTTCATAGTCTAGGCTATAGACTATTTCATAATCTAGGCTATAGACTATTTCATAGTCTAGGCTATAGACTATTTTATAGTCTAGACTATAGACTATTTTGTAGTCTGGACTGTAGACTATTTTAGAGTCTAAACTATAGAATATTTTATAGTCTAGACTATAGAATATTTAATAGTCTAGACTATAGACTATTTCATAGCCTAGGCTATAGACTATTTTATAGTCTAGGCTATAGACTATTTCATAGTCTAGACTATAGACTATTTCATAATCTAGGCTATAGACTATTTCATAGTCTAGGCTATAGACTATTTCATAGTCTAGACTATAGACTATTTTGTAGTCTGGACTGTAGACTATTTTAGAGTCTAAACTATAGAATATTTTATAGTTTAGACTATAGAATATTTAATAGTCTAGACTATAGACTATTTTATAGTCTAGACTATAGACTATTTCATAGTCTAGGCTATAGACTATTTCATAATCTAGGCTATAGACTATTTCATAGTCTAGGCTATAGACTATTTCATAGTCTAGACTATAGACTATTTTGTAGTCTGGACTGTAGACTATTTTAGAGTCTAAACTATAGAATATTTTATAGTCTAAACTATAGAATATTTAATAGTCTAGACTATAGACTATTTTACAGTCTAGACTATAGACTATTTCATAGCCTAGGCTATAGACTATTTTATAGTGTAGACTATAGACTATTTCATAGTCTAGGCTATAGACTATTTCATAATATAGGCTATAGACTATTTCATAGTCTAGTCTATAGACTATTTCATAGTCTAGACTATAGACTATTTTGTAGTCTGGACTGTAGACTATTTTAGAGCCTAAACTATAGACTATTTTATAGTCTAGACTATAGAATATTTAATAGTCTAGACTATAGACTATTTTACAGTCTATACTATAAACTATTTTATAATCTAGACTATAGACTATTTTATAGTCTAGGCTATAGACTGTTTTATATTCTGGACTATATACTATTTTAGAGCTTAAACTATAGAATATTTTATATTCTAGACTATAGAATATTTAATAGTCTAGACTATAGATTATTTTATGGTGTAGATTATTATTTTTTAATCTAGACGATAGACTATTTTATAGTCTAGACTACAGATTAACTTTTAGTCTAGATTATAGACTATTCTATAGTATATTCTTTCGGCAAGACTATAGTCTATTCTATAGTCAGGACTATGGTTTATTCTATAGTTAAGTCTATAATCTTTATTCTTTGCTAAACAAGTTTTGTTAATTTACTGTCAGAGTTTTTTTATGTTTTAATTTTTGCTCTCCACTGTATGTATGTGTGTTTTTTTTTTTTTTTTTTAATTCAATGCTTTAAAAAAATTGCTTATTAATTCCCCTTTTGACCATTAAAGTTTTAATTTTTTTTAATTATTTAGTTATTTGCAAACATTGGCGAGAATTGAAATTTAATAATTGTAAACAGTTGAAAACATGTCATCAGCGGATAAGCAGCTAACATTATTAAGTTTTATAAAATGGAATTAATTAAGTAAGTTTTTAGTTTATATATTTAAAAATTAATAACAAAATTTTATTAATTTTATTTTTCCACCAGATTAAAATCTTCTAATAACACGGAGAATAAAGATACCTCCCATTATAATCATATAAGAGAACAATTATGGTTTTGGGTATTTGGTGTTATAGCTTTGTTTGCTATATTTTGGATTATGCTGTATTTTTTGCGTAAATATATACAAGGACCACGTTATAAAAAGCCTAATCGCTTGGAAGGAAAAGTGGTTATTATTACAGGATGTAATCGTGGCATAGGCAAAGAGATAGCTTTGGAAATGGCTAAAAGAGGTGCCAGAGTTTATATGGCTTGCAGAAATTATGATAAATGTGAAGAAGCACGCTTGGATATTATCAAACACTCCAGGAATACCAATGTATTTAATAGATCTTTAGATCTTTCTTCATTGGATTCGGTAAAACAATTTGTAGAACAATTTTTAGAAGAAGAACATTGTTTACATATTTTAATTAATAATGCTGCTATAGTTACTAAAAAAAGACAGCTGTCCCCAGATGGTTATGAACTACAATTAGCCACAAATCATTTGGGACATTTTTTACTTACCAATCTGCTGCTGGATACCCTTAAATTATCACAACCCAGTCGTATTGTGACTATTTCTTCTAATGCTCATATTTTGGCTTTACTCAATAAACAAGATTTACAAAGTGAAAAATCATTTATATGGTTTAAAGCTTTTCTACAAAGTAAATTTTGTAATACTCTATTTACCCTTAAATTAGCTGAAATATTACAAGATACCCAAGTTACTGCTAATTGTTTGTATCCCGGTTTGGTTTTAACCGATTTGCTGTATGAAAATACTTGGTGTTTATTTCATCCTTTATTGAAATTTTTTGCTAAAAGTATTAAGTCGGGAGCACAAACTGCCATATATTTAGCTTTAGATCCAGATTTGAAAGATAAATCTGGAGGTTTTTATGTGGATATGAAACAGTCTTATATGCCACCCTGGGTAAGAAATCCACATTTGGCGCATTGGCTATGGCAGGAGAGTTTGAAAATGGTGGGTTTGGAGTCTAATTAAAGAGAGAAAATAAAATATATATTTAATTATTTTAAGTGAAAAAAAGTGTTAATGTATTAAGGCTATTCACAGTCTAAGTTTAAATAACAGTATTTTCTTAAATAAATTATATTCAAATAAAAATAAAATAAAATAAAATTAATAAAAAATTAAATAATTTTTATAAAACAAATTTAAAAATGTTTCTATTTATTTAACTCTAACTCAAATGTGCTTCAAAAAACACCATAAAAATCCCAACAATTTTATAACAAATTATCCTCCAGCTTCCTTAAAATATACCATAATTTCGTATTATACAAACCCCTTAAAATATGCTTTAATTTAATAAACAAAATTTTTTTTATAACCCCACCTCTAAAACAATTATCAACATCTAACAAACACAACACCTGCCAGTTGAAATCTTCTCCCCCAAGATAAATTCATCATTTCAAACATATGAAACAATTTCATTACTTATTTTCAAAATAACATTTTAAAATTTCTCTAAAAGCTTGACATGTTAATAAACGCTATAGCAAAAACACAAAAAAATAAACAACAACTTAAATTGCAGCTGATGCACAAGAAAACACAGTCAAAAGGAATTTCATACCAAGAAACTGAGAAATACATACAAAATAAAATTATGTATTTTAAACTAATAAAATAGCATGATATGAGATTTTCTTTTTCTCCTCATACATATGAAAAGACAAAGAATTAGTCAAATAACAAAACATCAGTTAACTTTTTACAGCTTCTTATTAAAAATAAGCAAAATGTGTACATATTTATGTTAGAATTATATGCTTGTCTGTAATTCTATATAATTTACAAAGATGTTTTTGAAATATACTCAAAGGGTGATTTGATTTCTTATTTGCTTTGGCAAAGGATTTTTTTTTTTTTTACATTTGACACTTTAACTGGTTGTTAATTCATAGAATCCACTTCAACACGAATGAAAAATAAAAAGGCAGAAGAGACTCCATTAAGCCTTCTTCATAGACTAAACTATATTATAGAGAAAATTGTATCTGCCTATATAATAGACTGAATTGTAGTCTATATTATGACTATAGTCTATATTGTAGACTATACTAAACTATAATCTATATTATAGACCAAACTATAGCCTATATTATAGACTGAACTATCGTCTGTATTATAAACTAAACTATAGTCTATATTATAGAGTAAAATATAGTATATATTATAGAGTTAACTATAGTCTTTATTATAGACTAAACTATAGTCTTTATTATAGACTAAACTATAGTCTATATTATAAACTAAGCTATAGTCTATATTATAGACTAAACTATAGTCTTTATTATAGACTAAACTATAGCCTATATTATAGACTGAACTATCGTCTGTATTATAAACTAAACTATAGTCTATACTATAGACTAAAATATAGTATATATTACAGAATTAACAATAGTCTGTATTATAAAATTAAAATATAGTCTATATTATAGACTAAATTATGGTGTATATTATAAACTAAACTATAGTCTATATTATAGACTAAACTATAGCCTATATTATAGACTGAACTATCGTCTGTATTATAAACTAAACTATAGTCTATATTATAGAGTAAAATATAGTATATATTATAGAGTTAACTATAGTCTTTATTATAGACTAAACTATAGTCTTTATTATAGACTAAACTATAGTCTATATTATAAACTAAGCTATAGTCTATATTATAGACTAAACTATAGTCTTTATTATAGACTAAACTATAGCCTATATTATAGACTGAACTATCGTCTGTATTATAAACTAAACTATAGTCTATATTATAGAGTAAAATATAGTATATATTATAGAGTTAACTATAGTCTTTATTATAGACTAAACTATAGTCTTTATTATAGACTAAACTATAGTCTATATTATAAACTAAGCTATAGTCTATATTATAGACTAAACTATAGTCTTTATTATAGACTAAACTATAGCCTATATTATAGACTGAACTATCGTCTGTATTATAAACTAAACTATAGTCTATACTATAGACTAAAATATAGTATATATTACAGAATTAACAATAGTCTGTATTATAAAATTAAAATATAGTCTATATTATAGACTAAATTATGGTGTATATTATAAACTAAACTATAGTCTATATTATAGACCAAACTATAATCAATATTATAGACTAAACTATAGTCTATATTATAGACTAAACTATATTCTATATTATAGACTAAACTATAGTCTATATTATAGACTAAACTATAGTCAATATTATAGACTAAACTATAGTCTATATAGTTTATAATATAGACTAAAGTTTAGTCTATAATATAAACTATACAGTTTATATTATAGACTAAGCCATAGTCTATATTATAGACTACGCTATAGTCTATATTATAGACTAAACTGTAGTCTATATTATAGACTAAACTATAGTCTATATTATAGACAAAACTATAGTCTATATAGTTTATAATATAGACTATAGTTTGGTCTATAGTATAAACTATATAGTTTATATTATAGACTAAGCCTTAGTCTATATTATAGACTAAACTATAGTCTATATAGTTTATAATATAGACTAAAGTTTAGTCTATAATATAAACTATATAGTTTATATTATAGACTAATCCATAGTCTATATTATAGACTAAACTAAAGTCTATATTATAAACTAAACTATAGTCTATATAGTTTATAATATATACTATAGTTTAGTCTATAATATAAACTATATAGTTTATATTATAGACTAAGCCATAGTCTATATTATACACTACGCTATAGTCTATATTATAGACTAAACAATATCCTATAGCATAGACTAAACTGTAGTCTATATTATAGACTTAACTATAGTCTATATTATAGACTAAACTATAGTCTATATTATAGACTAAGCTATAGTCGCTTGAGCACAATACACTCCCGGACTCGGTAGATTGACCAGCCTACTCTGATTTTTCCCATTTTCAAAAGCTACTGGGCTAATGTATCCCTTATCCGTGTGCCCTCGTAAGCCTTTCGCACGTTCTTCATCCCACCCATCTCCAACACGGAGATGCTAAGCTGCTCTTCCAATTCAGCACAAATGCATCACCTTCTGTTGTTACTTCATTGAGGTGCTTGCACTCTAACAGTGTCTCGCTCACTCTAGCCCTTATTTCAGTCCTCTCCTTCAGTTTTTTTCCGACTTAACTATAGTTTATATTTTATAGACCATATTTTAGTAAATTTTATGGACTATATTTCAGTTTTTCTTTTTTTTTATAAACTATAGTTTAGTCTATTCTATGGACTATATTATAGGCCATTTTTTAAACTACAATTTAGTTTATTTTATAGGCTATAGTTCAGTATAATTTATTAGCTATAGTTTAGTCAATTCTATGGACTATATTATAGTACACTTTTTGAACTATAGTTTAGTTTACTTTATAGGCTATAGCCCAGTATATTTTATAAACTATAGTTTAGACTATTCTATGAACTATAGTTAAGTCTCTTCTATTGACTATATTATAGTCCATTTTTCAAACTACAATTTAGTTTATTTTATAGGCTATAGTTCAGTACATTTTATAAACTATAGTCTAGTCTATTATATGGACTATATTATAATCCATTTTTTAAACTATAGTTTAATTTATTTTATAGGATATAGTTCAATATATTTATTCTATAGACTATAATATAGTCCATTTCTTAAACTAGTTTATTTTATAGGCTATAGTTCCGTATATTTTCTAAACTATAGTTTAGTCTATTCTACGGACAATATTCTAGTCCACTTTTTAAAATAAAGTTTAGTTTATTTTATATGCTATAGCTCAGTATATTTTATAAACTATAGTTTAGTCTATTCTATGGACTATATTATAATTAATTTTTTAAACTATAGTTTAGTGTATTGTATAGGCTATAGTTTAGTGTAGTTTATAATCTTTAGTTTCGTCTATTCTATTGACCATATTATAATTCATTTTTTAAACTATAGTTTAGTTTCTTTTATAGGCTATAGTTCTGTACATTTTATAAACTATAGTCTAGTCTATTCTATGTCCTATGTTCTAGTCCACTTTTTAATCTATAGTTTAGTTTCTTTTATAGGCTATAGTTCAGTACATTTTATGAACTATAGTCTAGTCTATTATGTGGACTATATTATAATCCATTTTTTAAACTATAGTTTAGTGTATTGTATAGGCTATAGTTTAGTATATTTTATAAACTATAGTGTCTTCTATTCTATGGACTATATTATTGTCCATTTTTGAAACTGTAGTTTAGTGTATAAAATAAACTATAGTTCAGTATATTTTGTAAACTATAGTTTCGACTATTCTTTAGTTTATAGTAGTTCTAGTCTATAGACTACAGCTTAGTCCATTTTATAGATTTTATTTTAGTCCATTTTATAGAATACAGTTTTGTCTATTTTATAGACTATAATTTAGTTTATTTATAAACTATAGCTTAGTACATTTTATAGACTATTGTTTTGTCTGTTTCGTATACTATAGAAGGATATAGTTTATTCCATTTTATAGACTACAGTTTAAGCTTTTCTGTTTACTATTGTTTAGTCTATTCTATTACCTTATTTAATGACTATAATTTATTATATTTTGTAAACTTTGGTTTATTCTCTGGACTATAGTTTAGAGTATATTATAGTCTATTATATAGATTAAACTATGGTCTATGTTAGGAACTAAAATTTTGTCTATTTTATAGAATAAGCTAAAGTTTACTCTATAGCCTAGTCTATTCTATTTTAGGTTTTTAGTGCCATCTTTAAAAGTCTTCATTGCCTTTTTATTTACATTTCTTTTTCCTAAGTAAATATATATTTTGTTGCTTCAAATTTCTCTCTCTTTAGCCTTTTATTTATTTCTGACTTTAACTTTTTTTTTTAATTCTTCTTCTTTGCTAAATCTTTTTGCAGTAATAAAATCAGTAAGAAAGAAAGAAGTTAGAAAAAAATGTCATGTTACTTAAGTTGTCAACGACAACAATTTTCTTGTCGAAATCTTTATGTTAAAACAGTTTAACTGGGGATTTTTTTCTAAATTTATTTTCTTTATTATTTCTTTTGGGTATGTGTGAGTATAAAAGGGGTTATGTTGGTGTCTTTTAATTACTGAATGTGAAATACAAATCCTTTTTAATGCGTTGCTTTCTTTCTTTTATTCTTTGGCTGCTAAACATTTGGCTAAAAATCCTTTACGTTTTGTTTTGGCATAAAGTCAAAATGAAAATCTTTATGCATTTGGCAATTAAATTTTTTTAAATATATGAAATTTGTTTGAGAGAGAAAAAGGATAAAAAGGAAGAGGAAGCAATATTTTACACTTCATAAAGTAGAGAAGTGAAAGAATAGGAAGGGAAGGGGAAAGGGTTTAAAGATAAATTAACAGCTGAGATTTTAAAGCCATAAAATTGTTATTTTTTGTTTTTAAATTTTAACAACATTTTAAAGAATTTATAAAAATATTTATTTAAAAAATATAAAGCCTATCTTAGGGCTTTTTATATAAAAAAAATTATAGTCTACTTTTGTAATGAGTTTTAAAATTTATATTTGAAAACTTAATTTTATATATATATATATATATATATATATATATATATATATATATATATATATAACTTTTTTTATTATATTTATTATAATATTTTATTACTTTGTATTATTTTATTATCATTTTATTGTTGACATATTCTTTTCTTTTTTGTCAACAGTTTTTTGTTTAAACAAATTTTATTAAAAACTTTTTAATACTTTCATTTCTTAGTGTATTTTAACGCCTTAAGTTATAGCATTTCATTTTCTAAGATTATAAAATGCAGTTTTTTTTAAGAAAGTTTTAAGTTTTATTTTTTGGTAGATAATAAAATTTTAGAATTTTATTAGACAAAAAACAAAGACAAATAAACAGTTGTAGTAAGATATACAGAAGACTATAAAGAATTAAAGTATAACCTTAGGCATGTCTTGATTTCGAATGCACTTTAGCTTACTTATGAGTATATTGAATTTTAAATATTTATAAAATATACAAAAAAATATTTCTCTGTATTTTAAAGCTTAAATAGATTGAACAATTTTGTTTATAAATTAAAAGCGAATTATAAAATGTTTAAAAAAAATACAAAAAATTATTTTAAAATTTTTCGTTTTTAACTTTAATTTATTATAAAATTTTGTATAAAAGTCTTTAAGATGGTGCACTTATGTTTAAAGACATTTTTGTTGTTAAAATAACATGACAGAGTTTCTTTAAATTGGATAAAAACTTTAGAAGTTATTCGATTTTATCTAGAATATCTTATTTTTCATTTATGCCCCAAAAAGTAGGCAGCTAATATTATATTAAATTAAATACTACTGCACGGATCAAATTGAAATATATGAGTAAGTTGTGAGGAGGACTTAAGCTTTAAAAAACCTCATATTGTAGTCACTTTGTAATAATATGAGAAAATCTACAGGGTCTCAAAATAAATAACCTCTAAATTTCTTAGTTTAAAAATATTGAAACTTTTGATTAAGATTTAAAAAATATAGGTATTCAATAATTCAATAAATTTTATCTTTTTTTAAAACTTAATATAATAAAAATTCATAAAATGAAAAAAAAAAAAAATGTTGGCACTTTTTGATTTTTAGATTTTTTTTGTTAAATTTAAAATTTCTAAGTTTGGAAAAAAAAAATAAAAATTAAAAAATATAGGTAGTATTTTTAAAAAATTTTATAATTTACAAAAGTTTATATAATAAGAAATTATAAACTGAAGAACATTTTATACGCTTTTTTTATTTTAAAATTTGTATAATTTTTTTTTTAAATTAACCATAAAAGCAAACTTGATGGAATTCAAATTTCCAGATACTAAGAAAAAGCGTAAGAAACTGTTTTAACATATCAATGAGAGAAGATAAATATGAATTATTTTAATTTATTTCTGGAATACAGAAAATAAATTAAAATATTTTTCAAAAAAAGAGATAAGAAAGGCAAAAAGAGATTACGATAAAAATACTAAAGCTGAACTTAAGACTATAAAGGTCATATCAAGTTTGAAAACAAATCTTTCAAAGCAAGAATACTCAATTAGTAAAAGACATCGCAATACAATTGGACAGACACATTAGAGGAATCTCTAAAGATTTTATTTCAAACTCATTTCCCAGGTTGCATATTTGAGGAATTTAGCGAAAAAAATTAAACATTTAAAAACTTTAAAAATGTTATAAAATGAAAAAAATCAAGGTATAAATAGAAAACATTCATTAATCACAATTTTATAATTATTGTTATTTGTTATTATTATTATTATTGTTATAATTTTAAATTTTTTATAAACCTTTTTAAATTTTTGTAGTCTTTCTTTTTTATAATTTTTAACTTGCTGCCTATTTTTAGCAGCTACAAACAATTTTGTATTTAGTTTTTTATTTTAAATTTATTTCTTTATTTTTTATTTATAACATTTGATCTAAATCAAATGTTTTTTTGTTACATTTATTGCTAAATGTTCTTTTGATTTTTGCTAACAATAAATTTTTCAAATAAATCTAAAGTGATTTGTATTTGTCAGAGTTATATTTTTTTTTCCTGCTTTGAAAAATAAAACAAAATACATTACTTTTGTAGACTAAAATAAATAACAACAATTTTCTAAAACTTTATGTGATCTTAAAAATAATATAAAAAAAAAACACAAAAACAACAAAACAATTGTTACTAAAACATATAAACATACAAATAAATAAAAACAAAAACATTAAGGTTACAACTGTTAGAGAGAAATATAAATAAACAAACAAATGTAACCATAAAGATTTGTAACAGACTCAGACATAAACAATGGCTAAACAAATAATATATAAATATAAACATATATAACTACCTCTATGTTTTGCAAAAAAACAAAAAAAAAGCATATTAATTCATACATTTATATTGTATATATGTATGTATATACATATGTAAGTACATGATGAAATAAACATACCTCCATACCATCCAAGTATAAATTTTAAGAACTGTTAAATGTTTTTAACTTTATTATCCAATATATTCCTTGTTTTCTTCTTACTCTTATGCTCATTTTTTCCAGTTTTTTGCTATGTTTATAAACACACGAACTCATATTAGTTATTTATATGTAATCTCCCTACTCCCACTCTTAAGCTCTTTTTCAGGTTTAGAACTATTTATATAAACACACAAACTTTTGTTTATTATAGGTAATACTCTAAGTGTCCTCTCTAAACTCACTCTCTTGCTCTTTTTTTCATATGTAAAAACACACTTTCTTACTTTAATAAAATCATATGGATAAACAAAACAATTGTTTTCATTTATTTTTCTTTTTTTTTGTTTTGATTTCTCTTATTGTTGAGTTGTTTAACTGTGAGTATAGGAGAGTATTTGTTTGTATGTGTATTTATATTAAGGAAACGGATATGCTGTATGGTTATTTAGCAAATGTGACACAACTTACATTGCACAGTGACTCCATATAATTTTTTTAGAAATAATAATATAACTTGGGAACCATTGGAGATATCTTAATAAAATTTCACATGATTAGAGCTAAAGTGTTGAGGAGTTGATTTGAAAGAGTACAGGTTCCTAGCGGTTCACCGGGGTAGAGGGTATATCTCCAAAGTGGGTAACTTGGGGCATGTACGTTTTTTTTTAATTCGTCAAAAAATAATTTAGGATTTGAATGTAAAAAAAAAAAGAATTACATATAAGTAGTTCTTATAAATCTCTACCAAAAACAAGGTTACATGTGTAGCATATCTCTTTTAGTTTAAAATATATTTAGGTTAAAGCAAATTTCAGCCTGATTTTTGACCTGTTTTTTTTTTAAGTTTTTTTTTTAACTTGAGTACCTAAATTTGATCTATAAAATTGTTTAACAATAATCACTAATTTTTTTTGCAAAATTCTAAATAATATTGCTGCAAGAATCATATAAAATATGAGTATGTTAAAAATCTATATTAAAATAAATTTGGAACTTTAAAAAAATTCATATATTTTGGGCTTTTTTCCTATAAAATTAGTTTTTTGTTCCAGACTATATAATTTCTTGATTTTTCCAAAAGAAATCTTAACGCAAATGCTTATAAAGTAAATTTGGAGCAACTCAGGACAGAGGTCTCACCCCAGGCCCTAGCCAAACTGTGTCAATTTTGAAAAAAAAAAAATTAATTTTTTTGCTAAATTCTTAAAAAAAGAAAATTATAACTTCTAATTGGTTGATTGGATTTACATAAAATTTCACATTGAAGTAGCAAAGGGGACTAGTATTTGAAGTTGGCCAGAGGACTCTACATACATTTCAGGAGCGTAGCTATGAAAGTACTAAAGATAATAAAATATTTATAAAGATTTTTATATAACTGTAAAGCTGTTTAAAAATCCTTTTAAAAAACATGCTTGTAAGTAGTATTTATCTTATATATTTTTCAAGTTATAAGCATTTGAATTTGAAAAAAATTAAAATTATGCAAGATCTTGGTCCAGTTTCATCCATATATAGACCAACATCTTGTACCGATTTTATTAAATTCTTATGTAATTAATTAAAGAACAAAATTATCTATTGAATAAATAAAATTCGAATTGAATAAATAAAATTCGAAGTTTATTGAGTTCAAAAATAAACGATTTTGAATTGAAAATTAAAAAAAAAAAAAAATGAAAAAACGGACGGACGGAAGGACAGACATCAGAATTCTTTCAAGGAAAAAAGTTTAATAGTCCAAAAATTATTTTTCCTACTCTATGATCAATATAAAAACGAAATGGAAATATTAATTTAATTGATTTCACCTCATCCTGAATTGAGCGTAATTTTTGAGCCATTTAACCTTAATGTATAGACAGACGGACGGACATTACTCAGCTGCCAAAAAACATTTTAAAATGCTAAAAATTCATTTTTTACTTATTAATAAATAAGGAAATTAAACGTGATTAATAAAATATTGATATCACATCTCCCAGAATTTATCAACAAAGTATAAACCGGACGGAAGGAAGGACACTAATTTTCTGCGAAAAAAGAATATTAAAATCAAAAAAATATTTTTTTTATCTATTTTTAAATCAAGAAATAAAATGTGATTACTAAAATACTGATAATATATTTTCCTGAATTAAGCGTAATTTTCAACCCATTTAACCCCAACGTATAGACAGACGGACGGACACTACTATGCTGCCCAAAAAACATAAAATTCTTAAGATCCTTTTTTTACTTTACAAAAATGCTTTTTCTTATTTACTAATAAATTTAAAAATAAAACGTGATCATTAAAATACTGATAACACCTTTTCCTGAATTTAGCGTAATTTTCAACCCATTTAACCCCAACGTATAGACAGACGGACGGACACTATTATGCTACCAAAACAAAAATCATAAAATTCTAAAAATGTTTTTTTTTTTTACTTACTAATAAATAAGAAAATTAAATGTGATCAATAAAATACTGATATCACCTTTTGCTGAATTAAGCATAATTTTCGACCAATCTAACCTCAGCGTATAGACAGACGGACGTACATAACCATTTTGCCCAAAAAATAATTTAGAATTAAAAGAAGACACTTTTTAATTACTAATAAATTCAAAAATAAAACGTGATTATTAAAATACTGATATCACCTTTACCTAAATTAAGCATAATTTTCGACCCAATTAACACCAATATACAGACAGACGGACGGACATTATTATGCTACCAAAAAAAATTATAAAATTCTGAAAATACTTTTTTTTACTTACTAATAAATATAAAAATGAAATGTGATTATTAAAATACTAATATCACGTTTCCCTGAATTTAGCGCTATTTTCGACTTATTTAACCCTAATGTAGAGACAGACGGACGGACATTATCATTTTGCCCAAAAAAAAATCTTAAAATTATAAAAATCCATTTATTTTTTTTTTTTTTACATTTTTTACCCTTTTTACCCCAATGTACATTTGGCAAAATGTATTAGATAACAAAAATAATTCAACTAGAAATAAAACTAATGTTATTGTTCCATACAAGTGACACCTTTTAAGGAAAATTCAAAAATACAGCCACAGCAACAACAACAACAACAATAAAAATATATTACAATAAATTACAACAATTACAAATAAATATTTACATATAAAAATAAATTTTAAGTTTAATTTTCTAGAAAATTTTTAGAAAAACTAAAAAACAAAAGAAAATTTAAATAATATTTATTTAAAAGAATTAATGAGCTGTACATAAATTAATAGCAGCATTTAAATTTATAAAAAAAGAAATAAAAATAATTTTATCTTTAAAAAACAAACACATGTTTAACTATAAAAATTAATCTAAATTATTAGAATATTTCTACAACTTAATAATAAATATTATAACAACACCTTAGGTACTTAAAATAAAACCAGGTGTTTATAGTTTATTTTTATTATATCCTCTACAGACATACTACAAAACATGTAATACAACTTCCTTAACTTAAATTTAGCTCTCATAAAGTTTATGGTAGAAAACAAAAAATAAATAGAAAAAATCCTTACAAAACCAACACAACTAAAAAGGAAAAAAGGACTTGTTAGTTTATGAGCTAGAAACCAAAAACATCATGAACATCATCGCCTATAATATATGTTGCAAGATGATGATGTTACCTCATAAACTAAAAGCTGTTTTATCTCTATTTAGAGCTGGAGAAGAAAATATATATAAAAAAGGATGTTTATACATATGTATCTTAAAGGAAGTATAATAAATATAATATGGTGGTGACCTTACCTGTAAGCCAGTATGTTAGAGTGTAATACTTATGTTGTATGAGCTATAGTGCAGCCAAAGTAAAATTGTTAAAATATTATTAACTTTCTAAGCGCATTATAGTTATTACCTTATGCTCCTTATAACTAGACTTATAATATATTTTCAGGCTGGGGGTAGGGGAAGTTTTTAAGACTTCACATACTACTTCATATACTACTTATAAGATTTTAAGACCAACATTATTAGGTTTTTAGAAATAGAAAAATAAACTAGAGATCTTAAAATAAAGCACAAACTCTAAAAGTCTTAAGCAAAAACTTTTGTTCTTAAATAAAACCTAAGAGATTTAATACTTAAAAAAGCCTTAAAAATTCATAACAATTAGGCAAGA
>OX596076.1:10302401-10324901 GCA_951394005.1 Protophormia terraenovae | reverse complement strand
ATAGTAACGTGGAAATAGTACACTCAACATTACCTATATTTTAATAAATTTATTTAATGAATTAGTTTATTTTCCATTATTTTCATCAACATTAATTATTTTTATATTAAAATATTGAATTACATATTAGTAATAAGTAATTACATTGAATGCCCCTACTGTAAATGCCATATATATATACACAAACACACACAAACTGGTTTAGTTGTCCAGTAGATATAATTCTCATTCAGTTTATATATGAATAAGTATAAGTAGACAAGGTTTGCTTACAGTCGGGGCGATTCGAATAAGACAGGAACACGCCATATAAGTCTCGGAAATTATTAAACGTAATTTAAGAGCCGACTGTATTTTGCGAAAGTAAAATTAAGTCGTATTTTTCAGGACACTTGACCTCTGATGGGTGTCAAATAAATTTCACAATTGACTTCGGTTAGCTGTTCTCACGAGTGGCTTTGTGGTGCTTATTCTCACAGTTAACTTCGGTTTACTGTTCTCACGAGCGACTTCGGTAGCTCGTTCTCACGAGTCACCTCGTGCAACTCGTTCTCACAGTAAATTTCGGTGGGCTGTTCTCACGAGTGACTTCGGTTTGCCGTTCTCGCGAGTGACCTCGTGCTGCTTTTTCTCACAGTTGACTTCGGTTAGCTGTTCCAACAAGTGACTTCGTGTCGTGTGTTTTAGTAGAATATTAACCCGTAAAAGTGCATGGTAACAGTAGTTTGAGGAGTAGCTAGACATTAGCTTTAAGAAACCATTGTACTTATTGTAGAAAAATATACGATCTTGGAACCCCGAAGCTGCCACCTGAACCAGAAGCCGATTCCGCCGTAAGCCCAAACCATTTTGACAGCCGAGTGTGTGTCGAAGTCGTACGTACAACGATGATTCTAATTCTTCTAATGAACCGATCATGTTACAAGCCGAATAACTGAACCGATCCTATTATAAGCCGAATAATCGAACCTGATATAAGCCGAAGAACCGTAATAAGCCTAGTTTATGAAGAAGGAAGAACCGTAATAAGCCTAGTTGAAGAAGTGATTGAAGCCAATAGAATCCGATACAGCATTATCGTAGTTATTCTCTCGTATCTAAATGTTTTGTATTTGAAAAAAATAAATATTATAATTATTTTAACCCCCAGAAAGGGCAAATCTTATTACTTAAGGTTTGTGGATCTATAAGTAGATCCTTGAGGCGACAAAGTTACCTTAGCCAACAATAAAATCACGTTATAAAATATTTTCTACTTTAATACTGTGAAAAAAATCGTATGCATATATATTTTTTTTTTCGAAAAAACAGTTTAAGTGCAGACGTTTTTCTTAGCATTAGATAGTGGGACAGTATAAAATATTTTTGGAAAAATATCTATAACTTCTAATCCAATGATTGGATTTTTATTAAATTTCGCATAAAAATAGATTTTACATTTATTTCAGAATTTTAAATTTTAACAATCTCAATTTTGTTCAAGTTATTTCCATATATAGCTTAACATATTTGAACGGTTATTATATTTTTTTAGTAATTGGTTAGAGAATCAAATTATCTATCGAATAAAAGAAACTAAAAGTCGATATCTTTATTGTCAAAAAAAAAAAAAATAAAATAAATGAAATAAAAAAAATTTGTATGGGAAAATTTGCAAAAATTAATAGACAGACGGAAGGACGGACATTAGAATTCTCTCAAAAATAAAAAATAAAATAATAAAAAAATAAATAAATTCCAAACATACACTTTTTAAAGAATTGTTTGTAGTTGTTTAATCGCAATCCGAATGAGATTTTGCAGCGTTTTGTAACTGTGGATGAAACATGGATGCATTACTGTACTCCGGAGACCAAACTGCATTCTAAACAATGGGTTTCTCAGGGTGAATAAGGTGATGTCGGTCAATAAGGTGATGGCAACAGTTTTTTGGGATGCACGTGGGATAATCCACATCGATTACCTTCAATAGGGAAAAATAATAAATGGCGAATATTATGCCAACTTATTAGACCGATTTAATGAGGATTTAAAAAGAAAACGACTCCATATGGCCAAGAAAAAAGTTAATTTTCATCAATATAATGCACGGGTGCACACGTGTGCAGTCTCAATGGCAAAATTCTATGAATTGGGCTACGAATTTGTACCTCACCCGCCATATTCTCCGAATTTAGCCCCTAGTGACTACTTCCTATTTCCAAACCTAAAGAAAAGGCTCGGTGGAAAGAGATTCAGCTCCAACGATGAAATTATTGACCAAACAAATGCCTATTTTAAGGACCTCGAAAAATCCTATTTTTTGGAAGGGATACAAAAACTAGAGAAACGTTGGACTAAATGTAATGAGTTAAAAGGAGATTATGTTGAAAAATAAATTTTTGTTTTGCAAAAAAAAAACAGTGTTTCATTAAAAAAATCACGGACTTATTAATCCGCTCTCGTACTTTTAGTTCAATATAAAAACCAATTGTTAATATTAAAATATTGATATCATCTTTTCCTGAATTAAGCATAATTTTCAAACAAGACGGACAGACGGACGGACATTACCATTCTGCCTAAAAAAATCCTACGATTCTAAGAGTGCAATTTTTTATCTGATAATATATAAGAAAATAAAACGTGAAGATTAAAATATTAATATTTTCTTTCTCTGAATTTAGCAAAATTGTTTAACTATTTAAGCCCAATGTATAGACAGATAGATGAACATTATCATTCTGCAAAAAAAAAAAAATCTTAAAATTCTAAAAATGCATTTCTTGAATTTACTTATAAATAAAGAAATTGAAACGAGATCACAGAAAAATAAAACGTGATTATTAAAGTGTTGATATTATCTTTCCATGAATTAAGCATCATTTTCTACGCATTTAAACTCAATGTATATATGGACGGACGGACATTACCATTCTGCCTAAAAAAAATCTTAAAATTCAAAAAATGCATTTTTTACCTAGTAATAGATAAAAAAAAAATAAAACGTGATCATTAAAGTGTTAATATCATTATTCCCTGAATTTAACAAAATTTATATCACCTTTCCTTAAATTAAGCATCATTTTCGAACCATCCATCTATACAACTCCAATGTATAGATGGACGGACAGACGGAAGGACATTAGAATTCTGCCAAACAAAATCTTAAAATTATAAAAATGCATTTCTTGTACTTACTTATAAATAAAAAAATTAAAACGTAATCATTAGAAAAATTAAATGTGATCATTAAAGTGTTGATGTCAGCTTTCGTTTAATTTAACATCATTTTCCAACCAATTTAAACCCAATGTATAGACGGATGGACGGACATTACCATTCTGCCTAAAAAAAATCCTACGGTTCTAAAATTGCATTTTTTATCTGATAAGAAAATAAAACGCGATAATAAAAGTGTTAATATCATCTTTCCCTGAATTTAGCAAAATGTTTGAACTATTTAACCACAATGTATAGACAGACAAATGGACATTACCATTCTGCCAAAAAAAATCTTAAAATTCTAAAAATGCATTTCTTGTATTTACTTATAAATAAATAAATTAAAACGTGATCATTAGAAAAATAATATGTGATCATTAAAGTGTTGATATCAACATTCCCTAAATTTAGCATCATTTTCTACCCATTTAACCCCAATGTATAGATGGATGGACAGACGGAAGGACATTAGAATTCTGCCAAATAAAATCTTAAAATTCCAAAAATGCATTTTTTTAATTTACTTATAAATAAAAAAAATTAAAACATAATCATTAGAAATATAAAATGTGATCATTAAAGCGTTGATATCACCTTTCATTTAATTAAACATCATTTTCCAACCATTTAACCCCAATGTATAGACGAGCGGACAGACGGACGGATATTATCATTCTGCCATAAAAAAATCTTAAAATCTAAAAAATGCATTTTTTACCTAGTAATAAATAAAAAAAAAATAAAACGTGATCATTAAAGTGTTAATATCATTATTCCCTTAATTTAACAAAATTTATATCACCTTTCTTTAAATTAAGCATCATATTTGACCCATTTAACCTCAATGTATAGATGGACGGACAGACGGAAGGACAGCACCATTCTGCAAAATAAAATCTTAAAATTCTTGAAATACATTTTTTTAATTTAAATAAAGAAATAAAAACATGATCATTAGAAAAATAAAACGTGATCATTAAAGTCTTGATATTACTTTTTCCTGAATTAAGCATCATTTACGGCTCATTTATCTTCAATGTATCGTAGGACAGATGGACGGACATTACCTTTTAGCCAAAACCAAAATTAAAATTCCAAAAATTTATATTTTTACTTACTAAGGAATAAAAAAATTAAAACATGATCATTAAACTACTGATATCAACTTTCCCTGATTTTAGCAAAATTTTCGAACCATTTAACCCCAATGAAGCGTTTAAAAATGTTTTAAACCAGAGGTACTCAAATTTAAGCCACCATAGCTATACTGCTGAGGGTTATATGGGGTTCCCTTTACAAACTTAAAATTTTACACTCCTCTGCTACGCTTTTGTGAAATTTTAAACAAATCCAATCAGTCGCTTAGAAGTTATGGATTTATTTTCAAATAATTTCAATTTCGCCCTACTGTAATGTAATAAAGTCTTAACTTTAAACTCGTCTACAATGCAGCCTAAGGACTATATAGACGAAACAGTTAGCTGTCTATTCTTAAGTCTAGGCTGTAGTCTCTGAGGTTTAGTCTAGTCTAGAGTTTTCTCTTTTATCTTAACTATAAACTGTATTCTCTGTTATAACCATAAATTGTATAAAATTTTTTTTTCTTTAAAACTTGTTTTTATTATTTCAACTTGATTTTGTTTCAAGTGTTTCAAACGTTTCAAAAGATTATTATTATTATTGATTAGTTTTCAAACAAATTAATAAATAATAAATGCTTGGGTTGTAAGAAAAACATTTTCTTTTATAAAAATAATGAAATTTTTGCCCTTCAAACAACAACTCTTAAGCAATAGCAATAAAAAAAAATATTGTAAATGTATCTATAATAGTGGAACGTATTAACCTTTTAGCTATCTAGCCATAGACACACTCCTTCTTTTATTTAGCTCTGGTACAAAGTAACAACTTGTAAGCCATAAAAAAGGTGTAGAAGAATGACTATATGAATGGTGGTGGAGGTGGTAGGGATTGTTGTATAAATAAATATTAAAAAGGATGAATTGATGAACTGGACAGCACGAGCATCATAAAATGTATGAGTATTGCAGGATAAAGACAAAAATTTCCTTGTAGTTGTATTTATTTTTATTACGGCAAAGTAATCTGGCCAATAAAAATTCAATGAATAAAATTGTTTAAGCAGTTTTTTTTTTTTGTTTAATACATAGGGGAGTATAGCATGAATATCCGGTACTTACATACTTTGATGTAAAAGGATGAATGTCCTTTTTGTATATATGTGTGTGTGTTTATGCAGACTCCTGTACTTTGACGAATGTTACATATACATATTTATAAACATCACTGTGTTATCCGGTCATTTATTTCATGTTCACTCTCTACATATCTGCTGTATGTGAAAAGGGGGGAGTTGAAGGAAAAACAGGGCTTGAGTGTTATAAAATATGTAGCAGTAATAACAGTGGGATACAATTAGGAATAATATTTTCCTAGATAAACGTAATTTGCAAAAATTTCTCCTCAAAAATATATTTATCATAAAAAATATACCGCCAGCTAGTGTCAGCAAAAGCCTTTACTATATTTGGCACAAAGTAATATTTATCACCCACTGTATGTGTAAATTACACTCAGACAAAGTATATTTTTTATTTTATTTATGCGTTTATGTATGCCTGAATTTCAAAGCTTGGAGTTGTGGGTATTCAGTTTTATATCAGCATTATCCTTTTTTAATTTTGTTGTTTTTCCCCCAACTCTAATTCCTTATAGCTCTGCAAGAGACTCACTGACCATTTCATTTATATTCCTGTATATTTATTTATTTTTTTTTTCTTCCATTTTATATTCTTTTCATACGTATTTTACTTGGTCAACGAACAAACCAATTTATTTTGATTCACAGTTACTTTTAGTAAAACGAAATAATTTTTCTTTTTCTAAAAAAGCAAACCACATTCTCTCCCCCGCCCATTCAACTGACTAATATACATTAAACATTTGTCAATGGAAATTGTTAATATAGAGAATATTGCAAAAACATGACATTTAATACAAACTTTTTGAACGATTTCATTTCATTAAAAAAAAAGAAAAATTAAGAACTGATGAAAAGCATTTGTTTTTCTTTCGTCCTTTTTTTTCTGTACGAGAGCTTATTTGTTTATTAATGAAAAGGAAAGTCTAGGATGTAATATTAATTAGGCTTTTAACTTTTATAAGTGTAGGGGAGAAAGTATTTTTAACAGTTCCTTTCAATTCGTAAGACATGTTTTCTTTTTTGGTAATTAATTTATTAGGAAAGGGATTAGCAAGGAGATGACAAGTGGGGAGAAAAAAGGAGAATGTATCGAAAAGTTTGACTATTAACAACAAAATGTTAGAGTCCAGACTGTAGACTAGATTATAAACTAGGCAAGGGCTAGACTAGACTAAAGTCCAAGCTATAGATTGTCCAGGTTATAGACTAAATAAAAGTTCTATATAAAAAACTATAGTTCAGACAATAGACTTGACTATTGTCCATAATATAGACTAGATTATAGTCAAAACTATAGACTATATTTTAGACTACAATTGACTATGATCGAGACCATAGTCCAGACTATAAAATACACTATATTCCAGAATATAGATTAAGCTATGGAATAAACTAGACTAGACTGTAGTTATGGCTATAGACAAGAGAATAGTTCAGACTACAGAATAGAATAGAATAGAATAGAATAGAATAGAATAGAATAGAATAGAATAGAATAGAATAGAATAGAATAGAATAGAATAGAATAGAATAGAATAGAATAGAATAGAATAGAATAGAATAGAATAGAATAGAATAGAATAGAATAGAATAGAATAGAATAGAATAGAATAGAATAGAATAGAATAGAATAGAATAGAATAGAATAGAATAGAATAGAATAGAATAGAATAGAATAGAATAGAATAGAATAGAATAGAATAGAATAGAATAGAATAGAATAGAATAGAATAGAATAGAATAGAATAGAATAGAATAGAATAGAATAGAATAGAATAGAATAGAATAGAATAGAATAGAATAGAATAGAATAGAATAGAATAGAATAGAATAGAATAGAATAGAATAGAATAGAATAGAATAGAATAGAATAGAATAGAATAGAATAGAATAGAATAGAATAGAATAGAATAGAATAGAATAGAATAGAATAGAATAGAATAGAATAGAATAGAATAGAATAGAATAGAATAGAATAGAATAGAATAGAATAGAATAGAATAGAATAGAATAGAATAGAATAGAATAGAATAGAATAGAATAGAATAGAATAGAATAGAATAGAATAGAATAGAATAGAATAGAATAGAATAGAATAGAATAGAATAGAATAGAATAGAATAGAATAGAATAGAATAGAATAGAATAGAATAGAATAGAATAGAATAGAATAGAATAGAATAGAATAGAATAGAATAGAATAGAATAGAATAGAATAGAATAGAATAGAATAGAATAGAATAGAATAGAATAGAATAGAATAGAATAGAATAGAATAGAATAGAATAGAATAGAATAGAATAGAATAGAATAGAATAGAATAGAATAGAATAGAATAGAATAGAATAGAATAGAATAGAATAGAATAGAATAGAATAGAATAGAATAGAATAGAATAGAATAGAATAGAATAGAATAGAATAGAATAGAATAGAATAGAATAGAATAGAATAGAATAGAATAGAATAGAATAGAATAGAATAGAATAGAATAGAATAGAATAGAATAGAATAGAATAGAATAGAATAGAATAGAATAGAATAGAATAGAATAGAATAGAATAGAATAGAATAGAATAGAATAGAATAGAATAGAATAGAATAGAATAGAATAGAATAGAATAGAATAGAATAGAATAGAATAGAATAGAATAGAATAGAATAGAATAGAATAGAATAGAATAGAATAGAATAGAATAGAATAGAATAGAATAGAATAGAATAGAATAGAATAGAATAGAATAGAATAGAATAGAATAGAATAGAATAGAATAGAATAGAATAGAATAGAATAGAATAGAATAGAATAGAATAGAATAGAATAGAATAGAATAGAATAGAATAGAATAGAATAGAATAGAATAGAATAGAATAGAATAGAATAGAATAGAATAGAATAGAATAGAATAGAATAGAATAGAATAGAATAGAATAGAATAGAATAGAATAGAATAGAATAGAATAGAATAGAATAGAATAGAATAGAATAGAATAGAATAGAATAGAATAGAATAGAATAGAATAGAATAGAATAGAATAGAATAGAATAGAATAGAATAGAATAGAATAGAATAGAATAGAATAGAATAGAATAGAATAGAATAGAATAGAATAGAATAGAATAGAATAGAATAGAATAGAATAGAATAGAATAGAATAGAATAGAATAGAATAGAATAGAATAGAATAGAATAGAATAGAATAGAATAGAATAGAATAGAATAGAATAGAATAGAATAGAATAGAATAGAATAGAATAGAATAGAATAGAATAGAATAGAATAGAATAGAATAGAATAGAATAGAATAGAATAGAATAGAATAGAATAGAATAGAATAGAATAGAATAGAATAGAATAGAATAGAATAGAATAGAATAGAATAGAATAGAATAGAATAGAATAGAATAGAATAGAATAGAATAGAATAGAATAGAATAGAATAGAATAGAATAGAATAGAATAGAATAGAATAGAATAGAATAGAATAGAATAGAATAGAATAGAATAGAATAGAATAGAATAGAATAGAATAGAATAGAATAGAATAGAATAGAATAGAATAGAATAGAATAGAATAGAATAGAATAGAATAGAATAGAATAGAATAGAATAGAATAGAATAGAATAGAATAGAATAGAATAGAATAGAATAGAATAGAATAGAATAGAATAGAATAGAATAGAATAGAATAGAATAGAATAGAATAGAATAGAATAGAATAGAATAGAATAGAATAGAATAGAATAGAATAGAATAGAATAGAATAGAATAGAATAGAATAGAATAGAATAGAATAGAATAGAATAGAATAGAATAGAATAGAATAGAATAGAATAGAATAGAATAGAATAGAATAGAATAGAATAGAATAGAATAGAATAGAATAGAATAGAATAGAATAGAATAGAATAGAATAGAATAGAATAGAATAGAATAGAATAGAATAGAATAGAATAGAATAGAATAGAATAGAATAGAATAGAATAGAATAGAATAGAATAGAATAGAATAGAATAGAATAGAATAGAATAGAATAGAATAGAATAGAATAGAATAGAATAGAATAGAATAGAATAGAATAGAATAGAATAGAATAGAATAGAATAGAATAGAATAGAATAGAATAGAATAGAATAGAATAGAATAGAATAGAATAGAATAGAATAGAATAGAATAGAATAGAATAGAATAGAATAGAATAGAATAGAATAGAATAGAATAGAATAGAATAGAATAGAATAGAATAGAATAGAATAGAATAGAATAGAATAGAATAGAATAGAATAGAATAGAATAGAATAGAATAGAATAGAATAGAATAGAATAGAATAGAATAGAATAGAATAGAATAGAATAGAATAGAATAGAATAGAATAGAATAGAATAGAATAGAATAGAATAGAATAGAATAGAATAGAATAGAATAGAATAGAATAGAATAGAATAGAATAGAATAGAATAGAATAGAATAGAATAGAATAGAATAGAATAGAATAGAATAGAATAGAATAGAATAGAATAGAATAGAATAGAATAGAATAGAATAGAATAGAATAGAATAGAATAGAATAGAATAGAATAGAATAGAATAGAATAGAATAGAATAGAATAGAATAGAATAGAATAGAATAGAATAGAATAGAATAGAATAGAATAGAATAGAATAGAATAGAATAGAATAGAATAGAATAGAATAGAATAGAATAGAATAGAATAGAATAGAATAGAATAGAATAGAATAGAATAGAATAGAATAGAATAGAATAGAATAGAATAGAATAGAATAGAATAGAATAGAATAGAATAGAATAGAATAGAATAGAATAGAATAGAATAGAATAGAATAGAATAGAATAGAATAGAATAGAATAGAATAGAATAGAATAGAATAGAATAGAATAGAATAGAATAGAATAGAATAGAATAGAATAGAATAGAATAGAATAGAATAGAATAGAATAGAATAGAATAGAATAGAATAGAATAGAATAGAATAGAATAGAATAGAATAGAATAGAATAGAATAGAATAGAATAGAATAGAATAGAATAGAATAGAATAGAATAGAATAGAATAGAATAGAATAGAATAGAATAGAATAGAATAGAATAGAATAGAATAGAATAGAATAGAATAGAATAGAATAGAATAGAATAGAATAGAATAGAATAGAATAGAATAGAATAGAATAGAATAGAATAGAATAGAATAGAATAGAATAGAATAGAATAGAATAGAATAGAATAGAATAGAATAGAATAGAATAGAATAGAATAGAATAGAATAGAATAGAATAGAATAGAATAGAATAGAATAGAATAGAATAGAATAGAATAGAATAGAATAGAATAGAATAGAATAGAATAGAATAGAATAGAATAGAATAGAATAGAATAGAATAGAATAGAATAGAATAGAATAGAATAGAATAGAATAGAATAGAATAGAATAGAATAGAATAGAATAGAATAGAATAGAATAGAATAGAATAGAATAGAATAGAATAGAATAGAATAGAATAGAATAGAATAGAATAGAATAGAATAGAATAGAATAGAATAGAATAGAATAGAATAGAATAGAATAGAATAGAATAGAATAGAATAGAATAGAATAGAATAGAATAGAATAGAATAGAATAGAATAGAATAGAATAGAATAGAATAGAATAGAATAGAATAGAATAGAATAGAATAGAATAGAATAGAATAGAATAGAATAGAATAGAATAGAATAGAATAGAATAGAATAGAATAGAATAGAATAGAATAGAATAGAATAGAATAGAATAGAATAGAATAGAATAGAATAGAATAGAATAGAATAGAATAGAATAGAATAGAATAGAATAGAATAGAATAGAATAGAATAGAATAGAATAGAATAGAATAGAATAGAATAGAATAGAATAGAATAGAATAGAATAGAATAGAATAGAATAGAATAGAATAGAATAGAATAGAATAGAATAGAATAGAATAGAATAGAATAGAATAGAATAGAATAGAATAGAATAGAATAGAATAGAATAGAATAGAATAGAATAGAATAGAATAGAATAGAATAGAATAGAATAGAATAGAATAGAATAGAATAGAATAGAATAGAATAGAATAGAATAGAATAGAATAGAATAGAATAGAATAGAATAGAATAGAATAGAATAGAATAGAATAGAATAGAATAGAATAGAATAGAATAGAATAGAATAGAATAGAATAGAATAGAATAGAATAGAATAGAATAGAATAGAATAGAATAGAATAGAATAGAATAGAATAGAATAGAATAGAATAGAATAGAATAGAATAGAATAGAATAGAATAGAATAGAATAGAATAGAATAGAATAGAATAGAATAGAATAGAATAGAATAGAATAGAATAGAATAGAATAGAATAGAATAGAATAGAATAGAATAGAATAGAATAGAATAGAATAGAATAGAATAGAATAGAATAGAATAGAATAGAATAGAATAGAATAGAATAGAATAGAATAGAATAGAATAGAATAGAATAGAATAGAATAGAATAGAATAGAATAGAATAGAATAGAATAGAATAGAATAGAATAGAATAGAATAGAATAGAATAGAATAGAATAGAATAGAATAGAATAGAATAGAATAGAATAGAATAGAATAGAATAGAATAGAATAGAATAGAATAGAATAGAATAGAATAGAATAGAATAGAATAGAATAGAATAGAATAGAATAGAATAGAATAGAATAGAATAGAATAGAATAGAATAGAATAGAATAGAATAGAATAGAATAGAATAGAATAGAATAGAATAGAATAGAATAGAATAGAATAGAATAGAATAGAATAGAATAGAATAGAATAGAATAGAATAGAATAGAATAGAATAGAATAGAATAGAATAGAATAGAATAGAATAGAATAGAATAGAATAGAATAGAATAGAATAGAATAGAATAGAATAGAATAGAATAGAATAGAATAGAATAGAATAGAATAGAATAGAATAGAATAGAATAGAATAGAATAGAATAGAATAGAATAGAATAGAATAGAATAGAATAGAATAGAATAGAATAGAATAGAATAGAATAGAATAGAATAGAATAGAATAGAATAGAATAGAATAGAATAGAATAGAATAGAATAGAATAGAATAGAATAGAATAGAATAGAATAGAATAGAATAGAATAGAATAGAATAGAATAGAATAGAATAGAATAGAATAGAATAGAATAGAATAGAATAGAATAGAATAGAATAGAATAGAATAGAATAGAATAGAATAGAATAGAATAGAATAGAATAGAATAGAATAGAATAGAATAGAATAGAATAGAATAGAATAGAATAGAACAAAATATTTATTTATTTCAATTTTTTTTCTCAAGTAGTTGTTTTTCTCTTCCTTTATCCTTTATCCTTTATTACTTTTTCTTATTTATCACTTCAACAAGACTTTCTGTTTAACATTTATTATTTAACTATCTGACTGGCTATATTTTTAAGTGCTTGTTTTTTTATTTACTTATAATTCATCCATTCATATTTCTCAAACTTTGCCTTTATATGCCAGACCTCATCTTCACCATGGCAATCAAAATGATGGGTATTTAAAAACTAAGAAGAAACAACTTAACTTCTTCAACAGACATCAATATGCATTCTTCTTTGAAAACATGTTCTGCTAGCAGATTGTTGCCTTTTAAAATTATGTACATGTAGGTCATGTTGAATTCCTGTTACACAATATTAATTTTCATTTAAGGAAATAACAGCAACACAAGAACCAATGGATTTCTCATCAAAATTACATAAAAATCAATGTCAATTGTAAGAATTCTTTTTGTTTTCTTGTAGCTATAAAATAAATTGTAATAAGAATGGAAAAAATTAAAAAAAATTTGATTGCTCTTACTATAATAATTCAAAAAATTTTCTGTAACATAAAAAAAAAAAAACAATATAATATAAAATAATTTTATTATTTTATCTTGTTTTAACCTTCAATTTATTAATTGATTTTATTTGCATTTTTATTTTTTATTTAAAATTAAATTTATTATTCATAAAGTAATCTGTTCTAAAGTATTCCAAATGTGCGAATGAGTATCTATAATAAAGTGATTAAAATTTTAAATTTTTTCATAATGAAAAAGTCAAAACATGATGTTAAAGTGATTATTTAATTATTATTCAATGGGCAAACTGTAACAAAAATGATAATAAATAATAGACAAATAATTAATACAAAAAACATTTAAATAGCAATTAAATGAAGAAAAATAGCTGAAGGCATATGAAATGTTAATTTTTTATAGGCAATTACAAAAAATGGAAAAGTGGCCAAATGTTAAAAGGAATCACAGATTACAGACCAAGCTGAAGAATATATTGTACTCGAGGCTAAAGTCAAGACTATAGAAAAAACTATACTCCAGACTATAGAATATAGTTCAAACTATGAAGTAGACTACAGATAAGACTTTAGAATAGAATAAAGTCCACATTATTCTATTCTATTATAAATTGGAATTAAACTCTTTTTGTAAATTGGAATTAAACCTTTTTTATATTTTGTCTCAAAACTATACGACTATAGGCAAAAGTATAGACTAGACTATAGACTAGACTATAGACTAGACTATAATCTAGACTATACTAAACTATAGAATAAACTATAAGCTAAACTATAGACTAGACTATAGATTAGACTAACGACTAGACTAAGGACTAGACTATAGACTAGACAATAGATTATACTATAAACTAGAACTGAACTAAAACTGAACTAGAGCTGAACTAGAACCGAACTAGAACTGAACCAGAACTGAACTAGAACTGAACTAGAACTGAAGTAGAACAAAAAAAGAACTGAACTTGAACTGAACTAGAACTGAACTAGAACTGAACTAGAACTGAACTAGAACTGAACCAGAACTGAACTAGAACTGAACTAGAACTGAACTAGAACTAAACTAGAACTGAACTAGAACTGAACTAGAACTGAAGTAGAACAAAAAAAGAACTGAACTTGAACTGAACTAGAACTGAACTAGAACTGAACTAGAACTGAACTAGAACTGAACTAGAACTGAACTAGAACTGAACTAGAACTGAACTTGAACTGAACTAGAACTGAACTAGAACTGAACTAGAACTGAACTAGAACTGAACTAGAACTGAACTAGAACTGAACTAGAACTGAACTAGAACTGAACTAGAACTGAACTAGAACTGAACTAGAACTGAACTAGAACTGAACTAGAACTGAACTAGAACTGAACTAGAACTGAACTAGAACTGAACTAGAACTGAACTAGAACTGAACTAGAACTGAACTAGAACTGAACTAGAACTGAACTAGAACTGAACTAGAACTGAACTAGAACTGAACTAGAACTGAACTAGAACTGAACTAGAACTGCACTAGAACTGAACTAGAACTGAACTAGAACTGAACTAGAACTGAACTAGAACTGAACTAGAACTGAACTAGAACTGAACTAGAACTGAACTAGAACTGAACTAGAACTGAAGTAGAACTGAACTAGAACTGAACTAGAATTGAACTAGAACTGAACTGTTACTAGAAATAGTAAATTGGAATTAAACTTTCTTGTATATTTTATCTCAAAACTATACGACTATAGGCAAGAGTATAGACTTGATTATAGACTAGACTATAGACTAGACTATAGACTGGACTATAGACTAAGTTATAGACTAAACAAGAAGTGAACTAGAACTGAACTAAAACTGAACTAGAACTGAACTGTTACTAGAAATAGTATATTGGAATTAAACTTTTTTTTCTTATTTTGCCTCAAAACTATACGACAATATGCAAGAGTATAGACTAGACTATTGACTTGACTATAGACTAGACTATAGTCTAGACTATAGACTGGACTATAGACTAAATTATAGACTAAACTATAAGCTAAACTATAGACTACACTATAGACTAGACTAAGCTAGAACTGAACTAGTACTGAACTAGAAATGAACTAGAACTGAACTATAACTGAACTAGAACTAAACTAGAACAGAACTGGAACTGATTTAGACCTGTAATAAAAACTGATTTAGCTGTATACTGCACTACTGCTTTATTATTTTATTTCTTTTAAAACTGTGATTATCCCAAATTTTTTTTTTGAAACATTTTAATTCTCATACTGTTAAATCCTCTTATTAATAATTTATTATTGATTATTAATGATCACAACATACTTTTATATTTAAATTTATACATTCTGGGCAAAAGGCCAAAAAAATATGTCAACATGTCGGCACAGGAGTTGAACAAATAAACTGGACTTATAGCAATTATCAAGCATTTTGTATTTTATATATTCTGCTGACCTTTCCCTGTCACTTCATTGTATAGCTATGAAAATAATATACCTTTGATACATATTTACTTAATTATTAATATGCTGAAATGTGTTAACAAAAAATGGCTACAATAATAAAATAAAATCAATATAGCCAACAAGGAAACAGTGGAAGCTATTACAACAAATTTTAAGAACCAAATTTTTAAAAATAAAAAACTAAATTTCTTTAGAGTAAAATTTTTTTTAGGAAGTCAGGATTTCCAGGGAAATTTTTTTATTAATCTCTAAGACAATTTCTATGCCACTATAACCATTTTTTTTTTTTTTGTTACCATAGTCCGCTTTTCATAGCTTTTACTTTCTTCTATAAAACCAATGTTTCTTTTTTTATTATTAAATCCTTTAAAGCATAAAATACATTTTAACAATTTATTATTATTAATAATAACATAAAAAGATTTTAATATTTTATTGAAAATGATAGAGTAAAATATTTAAATAAAATGTAATTGCAGTTAACAACAACTACAAGAGTAGTTGCTGTGAAATACATTTTTAATTAAATCTTTTGGGGCTTAAAAATATTTGTCTGCTGATGAAAGCTGCAAAAGGCAACATGAATCAATTTATGCACAAAAAAACAGCTTATGAGTGATAAATTATAAAAATGAATTAAATAAATAATTTTTAATAAAATAAATTAAAAAGAACTAATAAAAAAGATTTAAATAACAAATAAAAAGACCTTTAAATTAAAGTCACAAAAGTAATCCTAAAAAAAAAAATTATAAAAACAAATTAATTATAAAAATAAAAATTATTTTAAATTGGGGATTAAGTAATAAAAAATGTTATTGCAATTCTATTTAAATATAAAACTAAAAAAGAAAAATTAAAAATATAAAAATAATTTACAAATTTAAAATATATTTTCTTTAAACCATTGACCCAATGTGTGTAATATTTATAATAAAATTTTTCTATAAAAAAAAAAAAAATATTTATGTTTTACTTTTAATTTATATCCCACTGTTCATGACAAAACCTGCTTCTGGGGTTCATATTTTCTCCTTAGATTCGTTAAATCTTACTTTATATATTTCTTGCCTTAAATTTGGTAACATGCAATTGAAAGTTTTCAATTTTATTGATTTATTTATTTAGAACAACATGACGTATGATTGATATTAATTATTGAGTTTATTTACAAAAATCTTTATAACTTTTTAGTTTCTTAAGATAATTAAATGATTTAAATTGAATTTTAAAGAAAACATTATGAGGTCTTAAGAAATATTATTTTTATAAGATAAACCAGTAGCATATTTTTTAGAAATTCAAACTTATTTGCAAGGAAAATATGTTTCCAAAACATGAGAAACAATTCATAATCAAAATTATTTTATTTTTAATTTGCTTTGATATTTCTTTTTAATTTAAATTAAAAGATTTACCGAAATCATTTTGTTTTAATTTTTGCTTAAATAAATTGTTCTTTATTTTAATATAAAATAATATAAAGAACGCATTTGAAATATTTTTAACATTATAGTTCTTTAGGTAGGTAGAGAAGAGTTGCTCAGTACTCGGATGAGTTCCTGTGCATCCACTCGTAGACCTAGAGGTCCATTGTTAGTCCATTCGAAGAATTTATAGAGAAAGTAATAGTGGTGTTAAAGTAAAAATGAGAAAAGAAAAGAAATTAGAAAAAAGGCAACAGTTCTTTAAAGATTATTAATAATTCCTTTTTATCTTTTATTTCTTTTGTAAATTTTGTTTATATTTATTGAAAAAGAAAATATATATATTTTTAAAGTTGCCACACTATAACATATTTTATAATAAAAATATTATTTTCATTATATTTATTTTATTTTATTATAAAATAAAAATAAATTTAATTAAAAAATAATATAAAATATTTATTAATTTTTGCGTAATAAAATAAAACATTTTGTTGCCAAAAATTTTAGTATTTTGATTAACAAAACCCATTTACACAGATTTTCTTCGCTTAATTTATGAAATAGTCTTAAATTCCTAGAATTTCCTAGAGTATTAATATTTGGGACAACATTGAGTATGATTAATATTAATTACCGAGTATTTTCAGAAAAATCTATTTAACTATTTTGCTATTAAAGATAAATAAAAATCTTTTAATGAATTTTAAAGAAAACATTTTCAGCTTACAGAAGATATTAACAACTTAACTAACACGTGAATCATGTTTAAGATATTAAAGATAAAAAAACGTAAAATAATTTTAAAGATAATTAAAATAAAAAAATTAAATAAAAACGAGATCGAGTGCTATACTTGACTGTGCCAAATTTTTAAATTATATAGGAGCTCCAAAAGATCTAAAAATGCTTTTTGGTTGATATCTCAAATGCTAATGGGCCGATTGTATTTATTCCTTTAGCAAAAAAAAAAAAAAAAAATTAGAAAAAAATTTTTTTTTGTGAAAAATAAGGTCTCTAGTTTATACAGGGGCTTCAAATATTTGATATATATTGTTGTTGTTTTTCAGTTCTAATAAAAACATTAATAATATTCAAGCTGAAATTAAATAAATTTAACACATACATTTACCAATAGTTTATGGACCGATTTGTTCGATAAAAAAAACCGAAATTTTAGAAAAATATTTATGACTGATCTGTATAAGAAAGATAGCTGAAGCTTCAAAAAGTTTAAAAATTCGTTTTGGCTGATTTTTTCAATAGAAAAAAATTAAAGAATATTTAAAATTTTTCTTGTAAAAACTAAGTTGCTAGCTTGTATAGGAGCTTAGAAAAGCCGACAACAAAAATGAACTAGAGTTTTCAGAAAACTGGTTTTAACAGACAGGCAGACAGACGGACATGGTTATATCGACTTTCCTATCAATAAGGATCCAGAATAAACTTTTTTTTGGTTTCGTAGGTGAATAGTGTTTACCTATGGTGAAGGGTATGAAAAAAATGAAACCAAAATAAAAATAAAATAAAAACAAAATAAAAATAAAAATAAGATAAAAAAATGAGAATAAAAGTAAAAACAAAAGATAAAAATATTATATTTTATTTCAACCCATTCATGCCTGTCCATATATCCGTTTGTACAATTTTGATTTTTAAAAATATACCCGTGGATCCTTAGAAATTGTTTGCAGTAAAAAGAAATACCTCTTCACACACCTGAGACAAGAGATGGATATTTAAATACCCAAAAGGCTTTGGTGTTAAACATTTTCTTTTATATTTTGATTTTTTTTTTTTTTTTTTTTTTTTATTTGAGTATAAATAAATAATAAAATTATATATTTTATACTATTTGAATTATATAGCTTTGGTTTACTCTGTTAAAAGATCACAAAAAGTTGTTTTGAACTGCATTACCATTGTGTAACATTGCGGCGTAATTCACGTTTTATTTATTTTTTTACACCCATAATTAAAAAGATGGAGGGGGGGGGGGCGGTAGTATATTTATTTTATCATTCCGTGTGCAATATGTAAAAGGAATATTTTAAGACCCCATAAAATATATATTTTCTGGGTCCTGGTTCGATTCTGAGTCGATCTAGCCATGTCCGTCCGTCTGTCCGTCTGTCTGTCTGTTGAAAGCAGGATAGGCTTCGAACGGGACAAGCTAGGAAGATCAAATTTGGCTCAAATATTTATCTTATATAAGGTTTATTTGGTATTGAAAACGGATAAAATCGGTTAATAAACAAGTTATGGGCTAAAAACTAGAAACAAAGGGTGTACGTTGTAGCTTCATTTCATACTTTTCTGCTTATATCTTTTAAACAAAAGCATGCACGACAACGAAATTTTGTACGAATAGTTTAGGGCTCGATATAAAGTTACAAACCAAAAATGGGCGTGGTCCGCTCACTTTACCGCCCACCTCCCATATAAGGTGAAACGTCAACGAAATTTTGTACAAATAGTTCAAGGAACAATGTAAACTCGGAAACAAAAAATGGGCGTGGTCCGCCCACTTTACCGCCCATCTCCCATATAACGAAAAATTTGAAAAAGTTGATGGTGGATATATAGATTCAGCCGAGCCAATAAAACGCCTGATGACAAAGAAATGTTGAATTCCCATTGAAACTCGATATATCGTATGCGAGTTTATTTTCCATAAGTCAGACGTATAAACTTTATTTAAATGCGAGAATCCAGCAAACAATAGTATTCCTCAATAAGCTTCAAACTTCGATGTAGTAATAGGTTTTTATTTGAAGAACTTTTGTTGGATTATTTTCGTGTCCATTTTTGTAGGTAAAATTCGGGAAGGTATATATATAGTTTTGTTGGGCATTTAGACTTGTTTTTAATGCTTAAATCAACATCGTAAGTATACCTTTCAGAAAAATATAAAATTGTTATAGGTTCTTAAAGAAAATTCTATTTTAGAGAAAAAAGGGTGTAGACACTTTTTCGGCCAAAAAATAAAAAAAAAAAAAAAAAATATTTTTTTCCATTTCATAATCGTTTATTTTTGAACTCAGAAGAGATATTGACTTCTAGTTTCTTTTTATGTGATAAAATTGGATAAAAATATTGACCTATATATTAAAACAAATAGACCAAGATTTGGGCAAATTGAAAAAGTTGAAATTTGAAATTTAAATAATAAAATTCCCATAAGAAATAAAAATTTGGCAAACGAAGAAAAATTTTCTATGTCAGAGATACCTCCTTTAAGCCCTTATAGCTCCGCCCCTAAAGGGTATGTGGTGCCCCCTTTACACTTCTCTGCTATGTCTGTGCAAAATTATATTTAAATCTAATCAGCCGCTTAGATTTACAAATTTATTTCCAAAAAAAAAAAAATCGATTTTAGCCCGCTGTGCAATGTTAAGAGAAAATCATGATTTGTATGTAAGTTTTAAATATTTGTTTTGTTCGAACTATTTAACTTAAGTGCTTCACAATATGCTGTTTTCCAACAATTTTCAGCAAAAAAACCGGTAAACGGTTTCAAACTATTCGAAACCCGATTTTTTCAAAACCCCTAATAATCGATCTCCCTATTGTTTATCCTTATTATATTCCCCCCTTTAAATCTTATAAATAGTACATAGAAATCCTAAATTTTCTTAGTTTTTATATTTAAGGTTACATTGCGTATGATTAATATTAATTATAATGTATTTTTATAGAATTCGTTATAACTTTTTTATTTTGCAAGGTATATTAAAAATTTAAATTGATTTTTAAAGCAAACATTTTAAGCATTTAAAGAAATATTTAATTTAAAATAAAAACCTATCTGTTTTGTAAGTTTTTGTTATTAAAAAATAATAATTATTTTAAAAAATAATAAAATTTTAACAATTCTGTATTTTATTCTAAAATGTTTTCTATTACATTTACGAAACTTTACAACAAATTAAATTGTCCTTATTAATATCCTATATCTGACATTAAAAGTATGTCCAAAATTAACTTTCTTTCTTAAATTTATTGTGCAATATATGTTCATTCTTAAACTCCCTCATAAAATGTGGATTTTTTCATGTAGTGCAAAAATTGCCATAAAAATAATATCAATAAATTTATTATTTTTAAACACAGATTTTTTACGATTTCACTCATCATATACAAAATAAAATGAAACACATGTCTATAGAATTAAAACAGAAAAAAAGAACAATAATTTGACACTTTTTGAAGAGAGAAAAAGAAAGTAAAGGGCCCTTAAAAAAAGCCTATTTATATAAATTGTTTTAATTTTATCTTTAAAAATAAATGGCTTTTTTAATGGACTTCTTTTAGTAACATTCCTGAGAAGTTTTTTTAAGATGAAATTTTCTTTTTGAAAAGTCCTTTGGAAATCTAGTGATGTGTCTATAATAACTATTTTATGGTATATTTTTTTTTTAAATATATTGATTTTTTTATAAAGAATTATTTTTTTGAGGCCCTTGACCACTTTCCTGTACAACATATGTTCAACAATAATACAGCCAATTTAATGAAACCTTTGCAATTTTAGTAAATCCTTCTGTTACTGTTGAAAGCTTCATAAATATTGTTGAAAAAATCAGCAAAAAAAAGTTATTAAATCATACTGCATTTGCCAACAGTTTTAAATTCCATCAAGTGAAAAAGGTATCATTTAAATAAAATTTTAAAAATTAACTCAATTACCGGTTAATATTAATTTAACAAAATTTATTTCTGTTCATTGCTCCAAATAAGAAAATAAATTTTTCCTTTTAAGTCCTTTTTCTCTTATTGAAAATATTTATAATTTTACTGCCTGTTTTATGTGCCTTAAATAAAATTTTATTTATTTTGGTATTTTTTTTTTAATAAATAAAAAAAAAAAAAAGATCTCTTGCTGAAAAAATAACTTGTCATGTGTAGATTCATGTATCAATGTCATTATATGGTATTTTTTGGGGGTAGATATTTTTAATGTTATATTTTTATTTTGATATCATATTTAAATTGCTGCGTCATGTAGTAAAAGTATAAAAAAAACACAAAGGATTTATTTAATTGTTTATGAAATTTAAAATTAAAATTAAATGTTACCATAAAAAATAAAAATAATATAAAATAAAACAAAATGATTTAAAAGAAGCTGAAGAGTTTTAAAATAAAATTAAAAGTATAAACAGATTTTTAAATGATTTATGTTTTAATACTCTTTTAATTGTTGGCTTCCAGGAAAATTAAAAAAGAGATTAAAAAATAAATAAAAGCATTTAATCTTTTGCTCTTTTTTAAGA